>ML331526.1:0-47425 GCA_005239505.1 Nicotiana paniculata
GATTTATGGTAGATAGAGTGTTCATGATTGATAGAGACAACTAATCAAACTATGAGAAGTATCTGAAAAAGAAGTTCACCGACGGGGGAAACCATAACTTTAGACCTTTATTACAATTGTTTACACCTTATTGTAGTTAATCTTTAGTTTTAATATTTTCATCCAGTTGTAGTAGTTTAAACAACACCAAGTGACAATTTAGTATTCTGACAGCTTGCTTGATACGTTAAATCCTTGTGGGATCGACTCTGGGCATAATACCCCGGATTATATTTGCAACGCCCACTTAGTCTTTTATCAGACATAGTTGAGCGTGATCAAAGGCCAATGTAATGGCCGATGCCTTGAGTCGCAGAGAAGAGAGTTTGGGGGTTTAGCATATCTTCCAGCAGCAAAGAGACCATTAGCACTTGATGTTCAGGCCTTCGCAGGCCAGTTGGTGAGATTGGATTTATCAGAGCCCCGTCGGGTATTAGCTCGTGTAGCTTCCAGGTCTTCTCTTTATGACCGGATCAGAGAGCGCCAGTATGATGACCCACACTTGCTCGTTCTTCAGGACAGGGTCCAACGAGGTGATTCCAGGGATGTAGTTATTATTGATGATGGGGTTGAGAATGCAGGGTCGGATTTGTGTACCCAATGTGGATGGGCTTCGAGAGTTGATTTTAGCAGAGGCCCATATCTCATGGTATTCCATCCATTCGGGTGCCGCGAAGATGTATCAGTATCTGACACAACATTATTGGTGGAGGCGGATGAAGAAGGATATTGTTGATTTTGTAGCTCGGTGTCTCAACTGTCAGCAGGTCAAGTATGAGCACCAGAGGCCAAGTGGGTTGCATCAGAGGTTGGATATTCCGGAGTGGAAGTGGGAGCGGATCACCATGGACTTTGTAGTTGGTCTCCCATGAACTTCGAGGAGGTTCGATGTTATATGGGTCATTGTCGATTGGTTGACCAAGTTCGCGCACTTCATTCTTGTTGGTACTACTTATTCTTTGGAGCGGTAGCTGAGATTTATATCAGGGAGATTGTCCGGTTGCATGGTGTTCCAGTTTCTATCATTTATGACAGAGGTACTCAGTTCGCAGCTCAGTTTTGGAGGGCCCTGCAGAGAGAGTTGGGTACTAAGGTCGAGTTGAGCATAGCATTTCATCCTCAGACGGACGGGCAATCAAAGCGCACTATTCAAATTTTGGAGGACATGTTGCGTGCTTGTGTCATTGATTTTGGGGGTTTATGGGACCCGTTTCTACCACTCGCAGACTTTGCATATAATAATAGTTATCAGTCGAGTATCCAGATGGCTCCATACGAGGCCTTATATGGTAGGAGGTGTAGATATCCAGTTGGTTGGTTTGAGCCGGGTGAGGCTAGGCTATTGGGCACAGACTTGGTACAGGATGCGTTGGATAAGGTGAAGTTTATTTAGGAGCGGCTTCGCACGGCGCAGTCTAGGCAAAAGAGTTATGCGGACCGTAAGGTTTGGGATGTGTCTTTCATGGTTGGGGAGAAGGTGCTACTGAAGGTGTCACCCATGAAGGGTGTTATGCGGTTCGGGAAGAGGGGCAAGTTGAGTCCCCAGTTCATTGGGCCTTTTGAGGTGCTTCAGAGGGTTGGAGAGGTGGCTTATAGACTTGCTTTTCCACCCAGATTATCGAGTGTCCATCTGGTGTTTCATGTTTCCATGCTCCGGAAGTATGTTGGTGACCAGTCTCATGTCTTGGACTTTAGCTCGGTTCAGCTTAAGGGTGGATGTCTTATGAGGTAGAGCTAGTGGCTATTTTGGGTCGCCAGGTCAGAAGGTTGAGGTCTAAGGATATAGCTTCAGTAAAGGTGCAGTGGAGAGGGCAGCCGGTGGAGGAGGCTACCTGGGAGACTGAGCGAGAGATGCGGAGCATATATCCTCACTTATTTGAGACTCCAGGTATATTTCTAGACCCGTTCAAGGACGAACATTTGTTTAAGAGGGGGAGAATGTAACGACCCGATCGGTCGTTCTGTGAGATTTTCCCCGTTTGCCCTGCTTCTGCTTTATCATGTATTGTTTAGCCTATTTACGATGTGTTGGGTCGGTTGGTTCGGGTCCTGGTCGTGGTGAGAAATGAGACACTTAGTCTCTTAAGTTGGCCTTATGGTTGGAAAAGTCAAGGGAAGTTTACTATTAGGTAAACGACCTCAGAATGCGGATTTTAGGGCTCGGATAACTTCGTTAGGTGATTTGGGACTTAGGAGTGTGTTTGGAATGTGGTTTAGAGGTCTGGAATAGAATTAGGCTTGAATTGGCGAAATTGAGTTTTTGGCAATTTTTGGTCGGCAAAATTAGCTATCAGGGTCGGAATAGAATTCCGAAAGTTGGAACAGGTTTATAGCGTCATTTTGGATGTGTGTGCAAATTTTCAGGTCATTCTGACGAGTTTTGGGCAGTTTCAGCATCGTTGGTGATTTTTGGAAAGTTTGAAAATCCTTAGGCTTGAATCATGAGTTGATTTGATTTTTCGGTGTTATTTTAGGTTTTCCGAGGGTTCGACTAAGTCCGGGTGATCATTTATGACTTGTTGGTGCTTTTGGTTGAGGTCCTGAGGGCCTCGGGATGAGTTCGGATGGTTATCGGCATAGTTTTGGCATTTTGGAACTGCTTGGTGTGAAGCCTTCTGGTTTTTCCGCACCTGCGGATAGGGGACCGCAGGTGCGAGTCTGCAGAAGCAGAAGAGGGATCGCAGATGCGGAATTGGCAAGGCTGGAGAAAAACTGCAGATGCGGAGGATGGGTCACACCTGCAGAGCCGCAGATGCGGAAGATGAAGCGCAGGTGTAGAATTTGGAATTTTAAATGAAATCTCGCAGGTGCGCACCTGGGACCGCAGGTGCGGGTCCGCAGGTGCGGGTCCGCAGGTGCGGGTCCGCAGGTGCGAGAATTTAAGCCGCAGGTGCGGTCATCGCTGGGCAGATCATATAAATAGAACCCTTAGCGAATTTTGGTCATTTTCCACCATTTTTTATACGGGTTTGAAGCTTTTTGGAGGGTTTTGGAGGAAATTCGAGGGTTCTTCGTAGAGGTAAGTTTTTGGACCTAAATCTCATTTATATGGTATTATTTGACTGATTGGGGGTGAAATTTATGGAAATTTGTGACTAAAATTGGGCGATTAGGACTTATAAATTGGAGACCTTTAATTGGGGACTTGAAGGGTTATTTGAGGTCCGATTTTGATGTTCTTGGTACGTATAGACTGGTGGGAGGATGAGGATTCTTGTGATGTGATTTTTATAGAATTTCGAGATGTGGGCCCTAGGGTCGGGTTTGGCCAATTTCGGGATTTTTGGTTGAATTTGATAATTTTCGAGTGGGCTTCGTTCTTAGCATATATTAATGATATAAATCTGATTTTTGGTAGATTTGGAGCAATCGGAGGCCGAGTCTAGAGGCAAAGGCATAAAGGGATAGGATTTTAGCCGGTTTTGAGGTAAGTAACGTTTCCAAACTTGGTTCTGAGGGTTCGAAACCCCGAACTATATGCTATATGATTATAATTTAGGTGACGCACATGCCAAGTGACGAGCGTGCGGGCGTACACCGAGTGATTTGTTGCCTGGCTTATCCCATGGCACCGTCTAATAGCTATTTCGGATTGATATCCGCACTTTTATTGATGTGGTTAATGTGAACATGCTAGAAATCATACTAAGTCAAATACTAGGGCTTCACGCCAAAAATGCTGAGACTCGAGTGGTCGTATATTGCTGTCTCCTTATGTGTTTATTTGATTTTGTATACTTAGTCCTGTCATATCATATCATTTCATGCCTCAGCCTCGGTAATTGTTGATTTTATATATTTATCATTGTTTCAGGCTAGTTCATGCATCTGTGAGACCATGTGAGCGAGACTAGAGAGTAATAACTGAGTGAGGCCGAGAGCCTGTTATTGAGACAGTTATGAGACTGGACTGCACACCGCAGCGATACTCTGATCATTCCTTCATTGGCTTGATATAGCGCTTGGGCCAATAGGAGCCCCCCCCCCCCCCGGGAGTCTTTACACCCCCAGTGAGTGCATTGATATTGAGGGATGGATCTTCCCTAGGCATGGATCTTGTCCGAAGTTGATGATATGTGAGGGATGGATTGTCCCTGGACATGGACCTTGTCCGAGTGTTGTGTTCGGGAGATAGATTTTCTTCGTGGGGCTGGATCAGCCTATTTCCTCAATACTGAGTTACTACGATCAACGTTGTTTGTGTATTATCCGGGATGGATCTTCCCTGGACCCGAGAGCCATGTACAGTACTGAGTGGACTTCGATGTGAGAGTTGTGAGCACTAGGTGCATTTCCACACTGTTGATACATTGTCATGTAGAGTACTGAGATATACCTGGCTTACTTATCATATCAGTCATATTTTGTTTTCATTATCTATTAAAACTGTGAACATGCCTAAATTCTGTGTACTATTTTCATTACAATTATTGAGGTTTAGTCCGTCACTACCTCTCAGCCCGTAGTTTGGGTTTGTTACTTCTGAGTTGGTGTACTTACGTTACCCCCTGCACTTTGTGTGTAGATCGAGGTTCATCGAGGCCCGGTAGCAGTGGTTGATTGGCTGACAGAGTTTCTGGAGTCTTCGAGGTAGCAGCTGGCGATCGCAGCCTCGATTTCTCCTTCTTTATCTTCCTATTGTATTTCGTTTCTTCAGACAGTATTATGCCAGCTTACATTTCGACATTGTATTTATAGTAGCTCGTGGCTCGGTGATGCTAGATTTGGGTTTGGTTTTTAAATGATGTTTTGATGATGTTAAACTTTTAAATGGATTATTGTTGATACTTTTGCTACTGAATTTACAATTTTTTTGAAAAACAATCTTACTTCAACAAAATGTGTGGCTTGTCTGATTCCACGACTGGCACCATCATGACGGGTGTTTTGGGGTCGTAACAGGTTGGTACCATGTATTACTGAAAGAAGTGTAACCAGGAGTTGGCACCCTGTATTACTGAGATGGAATGTAACCAGGGGTTGGTACCCTGTATTACTGATAAAGTGTTGAATCCCTCTTAGGCGAAAAGGGTTCTACCTGGGTTAAGCTAACATAAACCAAGCCTGAGCAAAGAGTGCTTCTATCGGGAAATATGAGCGAGATCCCCCTAGGTGAAAAGGTTCTACCTGAGTTAAGCTACGTGAAACATCCTGAGCGAAGAGTATTTCTACCCGGAACTATGAGCTAGATCCCCCTAGGAGAAATGGTTCTACCTGAGTTAAGCTACGTAAAACAACCCGAGTGAAGAGTACTTCTACCCGGAACTATGAGCCGGATCCCTCTAGGTGAAAAGGTTCTACCTGAGTTAAGCTACGTAAAACAACCTGAGTGAAGAGTACTTCTACTCGGAACTATGAGATGGATTCCCCTAGGCGAAACGGTTCTTCCTGAGTTAAGCTACGCAAAACAACCTGAGTGAAGAGTACTTCTACCCGAAAATATGAGCTGGATCCCCCTAGGTGAAAAGGTTCTAGCTGAGTTAAGCTACGTGAAACATCCTGAGCGAAGAGTATTTCTACCCGAAACTATGAGCTGGATACCCTTAGGTGAAAAGGTTCTACCTGAGTTAAGCTACGTGAAACATCCTGAGCGAAGAGTATTTCTACCCGAAACTATGGGCTGGATACCCTTAGGTGAAAAGGTTCTACCTGAGTTAAGCTACGTGAAACATCCTGAGCGAAGAGTATTTCTACCCGAAACTATGGGCTGGATACCCTTAGGTGAAAAGGTTCTACCTGAGTTAAGCTACGTGAAACATCCTGAGCGAAGAGTATTTCTACCCGAAACTATGGGCTGGATACCCTTAGGTGAAAAGGTTCTACCTGAGTTAAGCTACGTGAAACATCCTGAGCGAAGAGTATTTCTACCCGAAACTATGGGCTGGATACCCTTAGGTGAAAAGGTTCTACCTGAGTTAAGCTACGTGAAACATCCTGAGCGAAGAGTATTTCTACCCGGAACTATGAGCTGGATCCCCCTAGGCAAAATGGTTCTACCTATGTTAAGCTACGTAAAACAACTTGAGTGAAGAGTACTTCTACCCGGAACTATGAGCTGGATCCTTGTAGGCGAAAAGGTTCTGCCTGAGTTAAGCTACGTAAAACAACCTGAGTGAAGAGTACCCAAAACTATGAGCTGGATCCCCCTAGGCGAAATGGTTCTGCCTGAGTTAAGCTACGTAAAACAACCTGAGCAAAGAGTTCTTCTACCCAGAACTATAAGCTGGATCCCCCTAGGTGAAAAAGTTCTACCTGAATTAAGGTATGTAAAACGACCTAAGAAAAGAGTACTTCTACCCGGAATCATGAGCTGGATCCCCCTAGTTGAAATGGTTCTACCTGAGTTAAGCTACGTAAAACACCCTTATCGAAGAGTACTTCTACCCAAAACTATGAGTTGGATCCCCCCAGGCGATATGATTCTACCTGAGTTGAGCTACGTAAAATGGGAGATATGGACAGTAATGATGCATGCTGAAAATAAAAGAAAAATGGAGATTTTAAGGAGCTTACTTTTGGTGACATTTGTCCTTTGGGAATCGCCATTCAGCACGGCTTTGTTCCTGCTTTTAAAAAACGAAAAATTTATGAGTTTCCAAAGTGGTGGTCGGTTTTTGGCCTTGATGCTCTGTTGTAGTTTGAATTCACGACCACTCCGTTGTTCAAGAACTGATTCTATCAGTGTGGTACCGAGGTGCTCGGATAATCTGTATTGCATTCTGGAGACCTTGTTTTCCGATGTTTCTCCTGACTGTTTCATACTCGGATGTCCATGGTACCGCTAACCCTTGTCCCTAAGGAAAATCAATTCTTCCCTTTAAAATCAAACTCAATTGTCTTGCACCCAGTACTAGTTTGTGTCCGTAATTCTTATCAACTTTTCTCATGAAGCAGATCTTGCTTAGGCGACCCTTTCAGTTTCTTTGAGACACTTTGTTCGCCTTATCAGATGAGGTCACAGATGAGCCTTCGTCAATGCCATATATTCCCCAAATTGTGCTCGATATCACGGGGAAACTGTATCCAGTTTTGCAGCCATTTCTTTGCTTCGTTTTTGATGCAAGATTAGACCGAAAGGGGCTCAAAGAAAAATTATGGATAAAAATAGAAGAATAATTGAAGGTGAAAAAGAATTTTGCTTAAACAAAAGGTGTCTCTTTCGGGGAAAGGAATAGGGAGAATTATCTAGAAGTATGTGCCGACTTCAATGAATCATGACATGCATTTTTTACTGGACGCCTGATCTATCTGAGCTGTCTAATTCTCAAAATCCGTCACAAATGTTTGTCTTGAAACTGTCTTGGTTGTGCTCATGCCAGGGTATCGAAGACCCTCATTCGGCTAGCAGCACCCTTTGCGGGTTTTCGCTAGCTGACCTCTCTTATTTCTTTATTCATCGTCGCGTTATGGTGCCCATTTGGGTTTTCACAAATAAGACTCTCTCATTTCCCTGCTCAATGTCTCCTTATAGTGCCCATACGGGTTTTCACCAATAAGACTCTCATTTTTTCTTCTTCTTTTTTTCTTTTTTTTTTTTAACTGAGATACGACATGCGGAAGGTTACCCAATGCCCCTGGCATGGGGACTTCAAATATTTTCAAAGATCGATCAGAAGTTCTTAATAGAGAGAAGTCGAATAAGAACCTCAAACTGAATTACAACTTTTGGAACCGTTTTTACAAAAAAAACCGTAAAATAAAACAAACTCCTGCCCCAGTTTTTGAGTATTGGGAATATGGATTTTTTGTTGTGATGGGACCGAACCTGGGATAAGGCTGCCTACGTATCCTTTCAAAATCAGGTCAGACTTAGTTCAATGACTCAAAAGATTTGTTGTTTGACTTCTTTTCGCTTTTCCTTTTTTTCTTTTTCATTTTTTTTTCGCAAGTACACAGGTTCCAAAAAATGGAAAACAAAGAAGACAAATACAGCTCAAAAGTGTTAACAAAAGGGTGAAACCTATTTGGAATAGAGACAATGATAGCCTACGTAATCTCGATTCTGAGAAAATCATTCGTGAAAGTTCCATAGTGGGTATATATCAGACATAATATCTTTTGACTGCATCTGCATTAATAGTCATATCTGGTACCCGTCCTTCTTCATCTAAAAAGTGCAAGGCTTCTTTCGGTAACACTTTCTTGATGATTTAGGGTCCTTGCCAATTTGGGGCAAACTTTCCTTTAGCTTCTACTTGGCATGGAAGA
The DNA here is from genome assembly GCA_005239505.1 of Nicotiana paniculata. Taxonomy (NCBI): domain Eukaryota; kingdom Viridiplantae; phylum Streptophyta; class Magnoliopsida; order Solanales; family Solanaceae; genus Nicotiana; species Nicotiana paniculata. The sequence continues at coordinate 8,248 of ML331526.1, forward strand.
ATGCATTTCAGAATGAGTTGGCCTACCTCGAAGTGCCTTGGACGCACTTTCTTGTTGTAAGCGTGTGCCATTCTTTGTTGGTATAACTAGCCAAAGAACACTGATGCTAGCCTTTTCTCATCAATCAGCATTAGTTGTTCTAATCGGGTCTTTACCCATTCAGCCGGTATTACAGCTTCCGTTCCATATGTCAGCAGATAAGGAGTTGCACCAACAGATGTGCGAGAAGTCGTGCGGTATCCCAAAAGAGCAAAAGGAAACTTTTCATGCCATTTTTTGGAACCTTGGATCATCTTCCTAAGAATCTTCTTGATGTTGTTGTTCTCCGCTTCAACACCTCCATTGGATTTTGGCCGGTAAGGGGTAGAATGGCGATGCATAATTTTAAATTGCTCGCATACCTCCTTCATCAAATGACTATTTAGATTGGCTGCATTGTCAGTGATAATGGTCTTTGGGATACCAAAGCGGCAGATGATGTTGGAATGAACAAAGTCTACCACTGCTTGGTGGCTGCTTTGAAAGTGACGGCCTCCACCCACTTGGTGAAGTAATCTATTGCAACCAAAATGAATCTATGCCGATTTGAAGTCTTTGGCTCGATTGGCCCAATAACATCCATTCCCCATGCAACGAAAGGACAAGGAGAGGACATTGGATGCAACTCCGAAGGTGGCGAGTGAATCAGGTCACCATGAATCTGGCATTGGTGAGACTTGCGAACAAAACTGAAGCAATCTCACTCCATAGTAAGCTAATAATACCCTGCCCGCAAAATCTTCTTCCCCAAAACATATCCATTCATGTGAGGTCCACATACCCCTAAATGCACTTCACTCATGATCCACTCAGCTTCTATGGCATCTATGCATCTCAACAAGTTCAAATTTGGGGTCCATTTGTACAAAATTTCCCCATTCAGGAAGAAACCGCCAGCGAGCCGCCTTATAGTTCTTGTTTTATCTGCCTTGGCATGCTCTGGGTATTCCCTCATTTTCAGGAATCATTTTATGTCATGATACTATGGTTCACCATCTGGTTATGTATCAGTAGTATTGTAGTAGCCGTGTTGATTCTGAACTTGGATTTCCAATGGGTCAATATGAGTGTTGTCTGGATAAGGGAGCATCGAGGCTAAGTAGCCAAGGCGCCGTCTAGCTCGTTGTGGAACCTGGGAATGTATATGAACTTGATGGATTTGAATCTTTTGCTTGGGTCATGGACACATTGTTTGTATGGAATAAGCTTGATGTCTCGAGTCTTTCATTCGCCTTGGGCTTGCCGGATAAGCAAATCGGAATCTACCATAACTAATAGTTCATGCACATCCAGATCAAGGGCCATTTTCAGACCCATGATACAAGCTTCGTATTCTGCCATATTATTGGAATAAAAGAAACAAAGTTGGGCCATTACAGGGTAATGTTGTCCAATAAGTGAGATGAGGATTTCCCCAATCCCAACTCCTTTGATATTGACAGCCCCATCAAAATACATTTTCCATACATGACTATCGTCCGAAACTACTTCCTCTATTGAGTTGACCTCTTCATCTGGAAAGTATGTGCTAAGTGGCTTGTACTCATCATCAACTAGATTCTCTACCAAATGATCTGCCAAAGCCTGTGCTTTCATCGCGGTGCGAGTGACATAGACGATGTCGAACTCTATGAGCAGAATTTGCCATTTTACGAGCCTGCCAGTGGGCATTGGCTTTTGGAAGATGTACTTCAAAGGATACATTATGGATATGAGGTAAGTAGTGTAGGCCAATAGATAATGCCTCAGTTTCTGAGCGACCCAATTCAAGGCACAACATGTCTTTTTTAAAAGGGTGTACTAAACCTCATAATTGGTTAACTTATTGCTCAAATAATAGATAGCATTTTGCATCATGTTGCCCCAAAACACATTTAATGAATTATCCATCACCGATATATTTAAGAACAAAGGCCTACCGGGTTCAGGTGGGACGAGTACAGGGGGTTTTGACATATAATCTTTGATCATGTCAAAAGCTTTTTGATAATCATCTGTCCACTTGATAGCAGCATCCTTTTTCAACAACTTAAAGATGGGCTCGCACGTGGTTGTAAGCTGAGGAATGAACCTACTGATGTAGTTCAACCTCCCGAGCAAACTCATGACTTTCTTTTTGATCTTCGGGGGTGGTAAATCTCGAATGGACTTTATCTTAGATGGATCCAATTCGATGCCTCTACGGCGGACTATAAAACTAAGGAGTTTCCCAGATGGAACCCCAAATGCACACTTCGCTGGATTAAGCTTAAGGTCATATCTTTGAATCCGTTCGAAGAACTTTTTCAAACCGCGCACGTGATTAGCCTGTGTCTTTGATTTTATGATGACATCATCGACATACACTTTGATCTCTTTGTGCATCATGTCGTGGAAAATGGTGGTCATGGCCCTCTTGTAAGTTTCCCCTGCATTCTTCAAACCGAATGGCATGACCCTGTAACAATAAGTACTCTATGGAGTGGTGAAAGCGGTTTTTTCTGCATCATCCTCATCCATTAAAATCTGGTGGTACCCAGCATAGCAATCCACGAACGACTGTATCTCATGATTTGCGCAATTATCTACGAGAAAGTGGATGTTTGGCAAAGGAAAATTATCTTTTGGACTTGCTTTGTTTAGGTTTCTATAGTCAACACAGACTCTAGTTTTTCCATCCTTCTTTGGAACAGGCACAACATTTGCCACCCAGGTGGGGTATCGGACAAATCTGACCACATTGGTTCTCAGTTGTTTCACTATTTCCTCTTTGATTTTATCACTCATGTCCGTTTTAAATTTTCGTTGATTTTGTTGGGCTGGTGGAAAATCAGGATACGTAGGAAGCTTATGAATCACTAGATCTGCACTTAAACCCAGCATGTCCTCATAAGACTAAGCAAACACGTCTCTGTATTCAAATAAAAGTTGAAACAAGGCATCTCTGGTTTTTTGTTCAGTGTGAATGCTTATCTTTGTTTCTTTAAAATCTTCATGACTTCCAATATTAATGGACTCAGTTTCATTGATGTTAGGCTTAGGCTTATTTTCAAATTGTTCCAACTTTCTTGTTATCTCCTCAACAACCTCATCTTCATCATATTCAACCTCTTGATGCATTATTTCAAAATTAGACATATTTTTAAGATATAGGCATGAATTCCGCATGCATATCATGTTATTAAAGCCGACATTAACAAAACTGAAATGGAAACAAAATGACAAGAATTAGGAAAAGGAAAAGTTACAAAACTTAATATGAAACTGAACTGCATTTCATTGAGTATAAAGGATAGAAGGGTTAACATCAAAACAAAACAATCATACGGAGATGTTTGGATTACAACCCTGAAAGTAACCCAAAATACAAAAAAGAAGCTGCAAAAGCAAACTACCAAGACTCCTTCCATGTAAGAGAGGAGTTGCTTCCCAATTGTTGAGCAAGGTGTCTGGGCCAATTAGTTGCATATCGGCACGACTAGTGCCTTCACCAGCCTGGATCATATTCACTTCATAAAACATATGGCTGTCTCCATGAAAAATTTCATCAATGTTTGCCCACGCTGATGAATGTTTACCTGGTTGGAGTCGTAGCTTGACAAAAGTGTAGAAACTGTTGGGGATAGGTTATTGCAAGACTCATCCATGCTTTTTGTGGTGTTTGGCTTTGTCTTCGTCTACTTGTGTTGGCCTGAAGCCTAAACCAAAAGTGCCCTGGTTACTGAACGGAGAAATGGGCTCCGAAATTCCTTACAACGATGCCCCCAAGCCTTTTCCTGGCTCATAACCCTGTCTCAGCATAAGTGCAGCCACCATTATAGATGTGGCAGAAATACTAGGATGCAGAATGGGCCTTCCTTCCCCAAAATGGTCCACAGCAACCACTTCAAAAGCCTGATAGATAATGGACTTACACCCTTCCTTGGCCTCAATACAGGGGATTAACGGGTCTTTATAAATGGACGACTCCTCTTCCCCGTGAACCATAATTTCTTGCATGTCATGTTCGAATTTGAGAATCTGATGCAAGGTGGATGTCACAGCTCGGGTCGTACGGATCCATGGCCTTCCAAGAAGAAAGTTATAAGAGGTGTCCATGTCTACTACTTGGAAGACAATTTCAAAGTCCACCGGCCCAATCATCATGGTGAGGTTGATCTCCCCAATAGTATCTCTCGTTGAGCCATCAAAAGCCCGAAAACGGACATTGCTAGGTCGGAATCTGTCTGTATTGATCTTCATTCTTTGCAAGATGGAGAGAGGGAATACATCTATGCTCGAGCCTCCATCAACCATGACTCACTTTACGTAGTGCCCCTAACATTTAACAGTCAAGTGTAAAGCACTGTTGTGCCCGGCTCCTTCTTCGGGGAGTTCATCATCAATAAAGGTGATTATGTTCACCTCAGAAAATCTATTGGCCAGCTTCTCTAATTGATTCACTGTGGTCTTCTGTAAGACATGTGCCTCGTTCAGGATTTTGATTAGTACACGGGCATGCTCTTTTAAATGTATAAGCAGAGATAGAAAAGAGATTTAGGCAGGAGTCTTTCTCAGCTGGTCAATGATTGAGTAATCCTGAACTTTCATCTTTTTCAAAAACTCTTCTACCTATTCTTCAGTGACTGGTTTCTTTATTGTCAATTGACTTTCTCTTATTTTCTTGGCCTTCCTCAACTCTTCTGGGGAGTAACACCTCCCCGATCGAGTCAAACCTCCAGTTTCCTTCACTTCTTCTATGATTTCCTTGCCTTTGTAGGTCATCATAGTTTTGTTGTAGTTCCAAGGAATGGTTTTCGTGTTTTTCATAGGGGGGTCGCACGGCAGGTTTGATTACGATCGGCTCTGTTATACCCTTCATACGACCCTAATTCTGCTTTGTGTTGGGGTAGCCTCCAAGGATATACAACCTTGGGCTTGGAACATTGGAGCGAACTTCCAACCTCGAGCCCTTGGGAACAAATAAAGTTACCTTTTCTAAGCTCGGGGTGCCTTTCACAATCAACGGCACGTCTCGGCTTGGACTGACTTCCAGTTTGGTTCCCTCTTGAATCGTTCCTGTTGTCATTTCTGTGGACCAGCCAACTCGCATTCTTGATCTTGGCCAATCATTCCCACAAAGTGAACATCATTATGTATTTGAAAGGGGTTGTTGGTCACATTAGGAGGGCCCTCTTCATTTGTCACTACAATCAGTTTTTCAGAAATTAGTCTTTCTATGGCTCTTTTCAAAGTCTAACAGTCATCAGTGTTATGTCCCGGGGCACCTGAATGATATTCACATCTAGAATTTGCTTGAAACCCATGTGAACCAGGATGCATATGGTAGGGAGTGCTAGGTCCGATCACGCCTATTTGCTCAGCTTCTGGAATATAGAGTATGATTCAGCCAATTGAGTGAATTTTTCCACTGGCCTCTGCTCTCGACCATAATCCTGCCTGGGACGAGCATTGTAGGGTGCCCAAAAATTTTGTTGTTGAGGCCAGGGGATCCTTGGAGCTGGTGCCCGTACTTTCTGATTGGGAGGACGAGCATAGGATTGAGCATTGAACACTATATATTGTGGTGGGCCCACAGAGTATTGAGGAATTGGCAGAGGATAATAATGTTGAGGGTAGCTAGATTTCCCCTGATGAACTTGCACAATAGGGTGCGATTCCCCTCTTTGAACTTCCCTGGATCCCGAAGTCATCATGGACCCTTCATCTCTCTTCTTTCTATTTGCCAAAATTCCCGACCCATTGTGAATAGCTTGGGTGGTGGCTTTTAGAGCATCTTGACTTACAATTCTACCAGTCTTGAGGCCATTTTCGACCATCTCCCCTATTTTGATTTCTTTTGCAAAAGGTCTACCCATCGCGTACATCATGTTCTGAAAGTAATCAAGCTCTTAAGCCTCTAGAAAAAATAATGATCAACTCATGGTTATCATGGGTGGCTTGACTCTAGCCGCTTTCTCCCTCCACTTAATTTCATACTCTCGAAAGCTTTCAGTCGGCTTTTTCTTCATATTGGACAAGGAATTGTGATATGGTGCAATATCAATGTTGTACCGAAATTGTTGACGAAAGCCCGAGCCATATCATCCCAGACATGCCAGTGAGAGATATCTTGGCAATCGAACCATTCGGAAGCTACCCCCACAAGACTTTCCCCAAAATAAGCCATCAGCAATTCTTCTTTTCCACCTGCACCCCTCAGCTGGTTGCGGTACCTTTTCAAGTAGGCGATAAGGTCGTCGTGCCCATCATACTTCTCAAATTTTGGGGTCTTGAACCCTGGTGGCATATGGATGTGAGGGAACATGCATAGATCACTGAAAGATACACTTTTGTGACCACCTAATCCTTGTATGTTCTTTATGTTCTGATCAAGACTTTTCATTTTCCTGGCCATCTCATCTGGCTCACTCGTCTTGGTAGGCTTTTCATTTTCCACTGTGACTCGTACTGAGGAGTCTGGTTGTATGGAGTCGAGACCCTGAAATCCATATTTGTAGAGTAGTATTGGCCACCATAAGCATGAGATGGTGGCTCATTGTTTGGCCTCGCCACAGGAGGTGGTGGCAGGATTGAATATACCGGCGCACTAGACACGACAAGGGGGGTGTTCCTGACTGGTGCAGCTAGAAGTCGCACATTAGAGGTACCAGGGGTGGCATGGAAGTTGTAGTTTGGCACATACCCTGGTGGTAGAATATGATCGCTCGTTGCATGGAGCGGTGGTTGAGTAGCCAGTGGTACGGTGGAAGTTCCTTCTGAGGGACCCCAAGGCGGAGGCTGACCGAAGACCCAAGCCCGATATACATCAGACAGTTGTTGCTTTAATCTTCTTACTTCCTCCGACTATGGGGGTCTTCACTAACCAACTCGATTTTGATCATTATTAGCCATCGGTACTTTCCTTTAGATCTAGTAAAGTAATGATGTGTTGCCAGTTTCACCACAAACCAACCACCTTAAGCTTACTGTATAAGAGACAACAAACGTGTTAGGGCTAAGCATTTTACATATACGAATCACACGTAATATGCCATGTTCCTAACATTGTCACCATTTCTTACTTGCTTTTGGAAGGCTTCATGTTTCATCCCGGCTTATAAGGTTGTTGCTTATTGACGCTCTTAATAATTAATTTATATTCTTTCTCTCTCTTTCTCATTTTTTCCGCTTTTCTTTTCCCTCACCTCACTTTGTTCCCTCATTTTAGAATCATTGAAAAATATTTCGATCGAACCTTTTGGGGGTTGCCTACGTATCATCTCGCCGCATGAATCAGATCATCACGTAGTTCAGGATATATGACCATATTCTCTCTCTCTCTCTCTCTCTCTCTCTCTCTCTCTCTCTCTCTCTCTCTCTCTCTCTCTCTCTCTCTCTCTCTCTCTCTCTCTCTCTCTCTCTCTCTCTCTCTCTCTCTCTCTCTCTCTCTCTCTCTCTCTCTCTCTCTCTCTCTCTCTCTCTCTCTCTCTCTCTCTCTCTCTCTCTCTCTCTCTCTCTCTCTCTCTCTCTCTCTCTCTCTCTCTCTCTCTCTCTCTCTCTCTCTCTCTTTTACAAAACAAACATCTTTGGCTCAATTTTGAATTTTTTTTTTAAACAAAATCTTTTTCATTGATTTTCCATTTTTGTTTCTGAAACAAGACTCAAAAACAAGAATCACATAAAGATAAACATTTAAACAAGACCAGACTTGACTCAAACAGTCTTTTTAGGATAAAAGGCAAAACAACAAGACTCAAAACACCAAAAGACTCTTAAAGACTCAAAGACCACAAAGCAACAGTCAAAGTGGACTACAAACTAAAAGAAGATCCAGTATTCTACAGGAGAATCCAATAGCACCACTATGGTCATGGAAATTATTCATGTGGCTGACCCCCAACGTCGCGGTATATCCTCTCTAAGTTTGCAGATATGTGAAGGGCGGTGTTCAATGATACTTCTGCAAACCGGTCTGGCGTCATTCCCTGAAAACTCTTGCAAGCTCGGGAGGTATACGTGTATACCTCGAGGTTCTTTCCCTTAATGTGTTCCTGAACCAAGTGTAACTCTTGATTTTGCTGAGCACGGGTCTCAGCTAGATCCAGTGCATCACGCTCGCGCTCCAAAGCCTTATCTCTTTGGTGCCGAATTTTTCAGTGACTCCCCCTCCAACCGATTGATCATACTTTGGTAGTGATGTCTTTATATTTCAAACTCAGCGATTTGGCGCTCCTTGCTTGACTCAACTCCCCCTATATGATCCCTCAGACCTTGTATTAATGAAGCATAACCTTGCGCTCATGATCACGGACCACCTTGAACTGGGCTTCTCTTTCTTCCTGTTGTTGAGCAGTAGTGATCACTTTTTTCTAACTAATTTGAGCTTTGAGTGCTCGCTTCTCTTGTTCCCACTTAGCCTTTTCCTGCTCGAAATCAACCTGTTATGTCCATGGCTGTCTCCAGAATGCCTTTGTCTTCTTGTAAAAAGTCAATAACAGGATGGGAACTCTAGTGTTACTCCCCTTCTGGTTTCTCTAACTCTGGCCTCGATCTCGTCTTCCCAATCAACCGCATGCCATATGGATCTTTTTGGCCTTTGCTCCGGGATAGCCTGGTTGTGAAACCACTCAAGGTATGCGAGGCTTACCTCACCACGTTCACGATCAGCTACCATCTCATCCAAATCAGAAAATCGACCACCAAAACAAACCTTTTTGTGAATATGACTCCCTTAGAGGTTCCTCTACCTTGAATTCCCACACGAACGGACGTATGTCCTCAGTCGGGGGCCTCTTTTGCTCTCTCCCTAGCTGGCGCATGACGTGTAGGGGTGCGTAGGGTTGGAAATCTTTGAAACCCATGAGCATGAAGAACGGACGATACATCGACATATGTATGACCCTAGCAGAAGGGAACCAATGTAAGTTCCAAGTGATTCTGCCAGCAGTCAATGAACCGAGCAAAGTCCACCAAGCCCTCACCCCCTCTTGAAGATTACAACTTGCGACCCTGTCTGGGTTCCAATGTAATTCAGCCAATTGTTGTTGAAATTTATTACTATTGGATGATGATAAAGGTGCTCTATGAACCACATCTGCAGCAGAATGTTGCATCCCTCGAAGTAATATTCACCCTCTTGGAAGCGGGTCAAAGCTCGAAAAATATCTCCCATAATCATGGGAAGAATGGTGTGATCCTCGCTACTTTGAAAAAATGAGACTACCGCAGCTAATCGAATTCTGATGCACCCACCACGCTCTGGAAAGATCATGATCCCCATAAATGATATCATGAACGCGAAGACTCTCAGCTCCCTCCATGTGTCGTAACTCAATTGGTTGACGAATTTTGAGCCCGAGAAGTTTTCAAACCCTTTCTCGTCCCCAAATATGTCATAGAAATATTTCAACAGAACCCAACCTTCATCCAGGAAATCCATTGGAATTCGACGGAGGCATAACTTTTTCAGAAAGTTGTTCACACTAACTTTTCTCGGAGCAGCAGGCTTTTTCCCGCGAAGGTCCCTCCCTAATCCGGTAAACCCACTTAATTCTTCCAATGTAGGCGTCATTTCACAATCTTTGAACTTGAAGCCATTGTTCATAGGGTCCCAAAAACCCACTAGAGCCTCGATTAAATCTCTGTTAGGCTTAATCTCCATGATGTTTGTGAGGAACTTGAGGTGCTTAAATACTTGGTTTCGTTCCCATGTCACAAAACTAGCCCACCAATTACACAGAGTACTCGGGATCTTATTTCTTATCAAGAACGTAGCAAGTGTCTCGTCCCTTACCCTTTTCTGACTGTTTCTTTGTGGAGAATTCATGGTGAACCTAAGAATAAGCTAAACAGGGTCAGGACTTCCCTAAGGTATATGAAATTCTGATTATTCCTTTTATTTGATTTTTTTTTTTAAAATGCCATTTAGGACTCGATCTATTTACTACTTTTTGAAATTAGCAGACACAAAAAGTAGGAAAATGGCTGTTGTTATGAAAATGGCCTTTTGATACTTCCACAGAAGACTTAAAGGATTTCTCGGTAAAAATGGCTAAAGCATGGAGACAAAAATAATAATAAAAAATAGACAAAATGACTAGTTTAACGAAAACGGCCCTTCATTACTCCCAAGAGAGGTTCAAAGGCTGTCTCGGCATATATAACCAGACAAAACTACATAAGATGGGTTTTTTTTTGCGAAAACACTCTTTCAGCACTTCCGTAGAAGGTTTTAAGCAATCTCGAAAAGAATGGTCGGACATAAGGGCAAAATGGTAAAAATCAAACAAAAGATGGACAAAATAACTATTTTATAAAAAACGACCCTTCAGCACTTCCGAAAAAGATTTTAAGGCTGTCTTGGCAAAACGTCCGGAATTTGAGGGTAAAGTAGTAAAAAGTGAAAAAAATAGCATTTTTTCACGTAAATTTTATGCACGTGTGGAATTTTAAGCTCTTTTTTTTTTTTGAAAAATGTGGGCTGAACCAAATGGTGGTTGCCTACGTATCTCACATTCGGTGAGAATCAAACCTGCGTAGTTCGATAAAATTGGGTATTTTTCTCTTTTGATTTTTATGAAAATTAATCTTTACACCTCACGCCAGACTATTACAAAATCTTAGTAAAAAAAAGATTATTAGTACTAAATTAGGAGAATTATTTTTTTTTTAACAATTTCGCTCAACTAATTTTCTAAAGCCGGTCAACAATGCAAGTAAGCCTTCTAAACAATGTAGCAAGTAGCACATAAGTGAACATGATGGTCTTAATGAGGATACCTGTCTTATACAGAACCGGCCCCTGTGCCGAGTTTCGTTAAGTCAAATGCATGTGATGAAAATAAAGAGAACCTACTAGGGATATCTGGCATGATGTTTGTTCTTCTAGGTTTAAATCCTATTGGAGAAGGTATCTAGACTGGCTTACTCGAGCGAATAACTCGAGCCGAGGAGGGTCAGCATACCGTTAGCATTGCTTTCAGGCTTAGCTGATGGTGTTCCTTGCCTAAAACAAGTGTGACTAAATCCTTCACCGGGTGACATGCACCTCTGCTGTCACGACCCAATTTCGGAGTCGTGATGGCGCCTGTCGTGGAACCAGAAAAGCCTCCCTTTTTAACTAAGCTAAATTCAATTTCCAGTAAAAATATGACTTTTAAACGAATTTATTAAAAATACTAAGAATCTGAAGTTAAAACAATATTTGAAGAACTAAATTTAAAACCTCCAACCCTGAATCCGATGTCACTCAGTCATGAGCTACTATAACATAAAGCAAAGAAAAAGGAGAAATGGACAACATTGTCTCAAACTAAAGAACAACAAGTAGAAAAAGAAAGAGAATACGAGCTCACGATCGCCAACTGCTACCTCGACAACTCCAATAGAAATGATGACTGTTGTTCAATATCCGCTACCGGGTCCCGGTGTACCTGGATCTGCACACAAGGTGCAGGGGGTAACGTGAGTACACCAACTCAAAAGTAACGAACCCAAACTATGGGCTGAGAAGTAGTGACGGACAGAACCTCAAAATTTTACAATAAATAATATACAGAATTTAGACATGCTAAAAGTTTATCAGGATGAGTAAATATGCCAAGTATGCCAGTATACTCTACATGCCATCATAAAATATATGTATGCAACCAGTATGGATATGCACATAGTGCTCACAGCTCTCCCAAGAAGTCCACTCATTACTATATATGGCTCTCAGGCCCAGGGAAGTTCCATCCCGAAATATGCATAAACATCGGTGACCGTGGTCACTATGTACTGAGGAAAAAGGCCAGTCCAGCCCCCACTGAGAAGATCCATCTCCGGAATACAACACTCGGACAATTACCATATCCAGGGAAGATCCATCCCTCTCATAACATCAGCTTCGGACAAGATCCATCCCTCAGTATCACTTTGGACAAGATCCATGCCCAGGGAAGATCCATCCCTCATCACTTCGGACAAGATCCATGCCCAGGGAAGATCCATCCATCATCACTTTGGACAAGATCCATGCCCAGGGAAGATCCATCCCTCATCACTTCGGACAAGATCCATGCCCAGGGAAGATCCATCCATCATCACTTTGGACAAGATCCATGCCCAGGGAAGATCCATCCCTCATCACTTCGGACAAGATCCATGCCCAGGGAAGATCCATCCATCATCACTTTGGACAAGATCCATGCCCAGGGAAGATCCATCCCTCATCACTGCACTTACTGGGGGTGTAAAGACTCCGGAGGGGCCCTAGTGCCCAAGCGCCATATCAAGCCAACGAAGGCATGATTTAAATATCACTGCAGTGTGCAGTCCATTCTCATAACTGTCTCAATAACAGGCTCTCGGCCTCACTCAGTCATTTCTCATCAGCCTCACTCACATGGCTCACAAATGCCTCCATCAGCCCGAAACAATGATAAGTATGCATGTAATTAACAATACTGAGACTGAGATAAGAAGTAATATGCTATAACAGGACTGAGTATATGACATCAAATAATCACAAAATGAGACAGCAATATACGACCACTCGGGTCTCAGCATTTCCGGTGTGAAGCCTAGCATTTATACTTACCATGATTTCTAACATGTTCACAATTACCACATTAATAGATGCGCAAATATCATCATGGAATAATCACTAAGCAGGGCCATGGGATAAGCCAGGCCACAAATACCCGGTGCATGCCCTCACGCCTGTCACGTGGCATGTGCGTCACCTCAACAATTAGTAATAAATCATTTAGCTCGGGGTTTCGAACCCTCAGAACCAAGTTTGGAAATGTTACTTACCTCAAAACCGGCTAAAATACTATTCTGCAGTGCCTTTGCCTCTAAATCCGGCCTCTGAGTGCTCCAAATCTACCAAGTTCATATTTTTATCATCAATTTATGCTTAAGGAATAAACTCCCATCGAAAAATATCAAATTTAGCCCAAAATCCGAATTTGGTCAAAACCCGACCCCCAGGCCCACGTCCCGAAACTCAAAAAAATTTATACCAAACTGTTCTTCATCATCCCACGAGTCTGTACATATAAAGAACACTATTGGAGTTCATTTGACCCCTCAAATCAATCCCTAAAGGTCTCAAAATCTCAAGCCCTAAACCCACCTTTTTCTACTAATTTTCCATGAATTTACACTGGTTTTATGTTCTATAATTATCCATGATCGAGTTTTAATAATCAAAACACTTACCTCTATGAAGAACAAGGATTTTCCTCTTCTAAATTCATCCCCAAAGCGCTTTTTCGTACAACAATGGTGTAAAATAAGGTTTAAGTCGCGGAAGGGTTTATTTAAATATGCCTAGTGATTCCTTCACTGCGATCGCGGAAAAAGCCACGCGATCGCGGTTCACAGCAGTTCAACCTCATGTGATCGCAACCCCATGCACGCGATCGCGAAGACCAATTAACCTCACCCTCCACGCGCCTGGTTAACTCTACGCGATCGCAGCCCTTGCCACGCGATCGCGATTCACAGATCCCTGCTGCACAAAAACCAGAAAACCAGCAATTCTCTAAGTCTAAAAATGCCCGTTAACCAACCGAAATCAATGTCGATCCCCTCGGGACCCCAACCAAAGTTACCAACACATCCCATAACATCATTCAAACTTAGGTGAACTCTCAAACCAAATTTACATCGGATTCAAGCCTAAGAACTTTGAAATTTCTAAAATCCATCAACGATGCCGAAATCCAAAACAACTCCGATTGACATGAAATTTTTTAGACATATCCAAATGAAATTACGAACATGTTTCAACTTCCGGAATTCCATTCCGACCCTGATAGCCTATTTTCCACTGCCGACCGGAAATCACCAAAAACTAACTTTCGCCAATTCAAGCCCAATTATAAACCGGACATCACAAAAATATTACGAACACACTCCTAAGTCCCAAATCACCTAACGAAGCTATCCGAGCCATAAAATCCGCATTCCGAGATCGTTTCCCAATAAGTCAACTCTCAATTGACTCTTCCAACATTAAGGTTATCTTTAAAGACTAAGTTACTGAATTCTCATTTAACCATTCTGATTTCAAGCCTATCTACTCTAATACATCAATAATAGAATAACCAAATCCATGACAAGTCAATGACATCAATAAATATGCAAGTTCTACGTAACGATAGACCGAGTTGTTACATCTGCTATCTCAAAAAAGCGGGCTATTTCAAGCAAATGCCCAATTTTAATTTCAAGAAGACTCAGAGGGGAGTGTGCGAGAAGACATTTTATATGTACAGTTCAACAATATCAAAGCGGTAAAAAATGAACAGGTAGCACATTAGCCAAAAATAAATCACAATATATACAAAATTAATAAAGCCAAATAAATAGTCAACATATACAAACTCGAATTCAGGTTCTCCCCAGCAGAGTCGCCAGAGCTGTCACACCCATTTTTATCCTAGCAAAAGATATTTGTGTATTATATGGATTGTTGTGGGTTAAAGAATTTTTTCAATTAAAGTGACAAACTTGAGCAGGGATTATCTTATTTACAGAGTCGCCACTTGTAATTGAGTTTTTGGGTGTTCCAAGTGACCTTTTATTTGAATCTCTAGTCAAAGGAAGGTTTGACTCTATTATTATCGGTTCGAGAAAACAAAGTTCGGGTAAGGAATTCTACTGACCAGGGAGAAGGTGCAAGGCATTCCCGGAGTCTCGTTATTCTAGCACGGTCGCTTTATTAACTTAAAACTTGGCTTGAATTGATTTTGGACAAATTGTGATTTATATAATTTTTATGTTTTACATATCCACTTTTATCTCTTAATTATTAGAATTATTAAACAAAATAATTTGGATAATATTATATTGTCATAACCACGCTACGCAAGCGAATGCATGATCGAATAACAAAATTAATTAACTTATCATAATTGCGCCTTGAAAGCGAATCTGAAATCATGACAATCAATTATTTGTAGTACTTTTGAGAAATTACTACATTTGAGAAAATTAATTTTTGAAAATTATTAAAAGTCAATTATCGCGCTACGCAAGAGAATCCGCGATTTTAGCAAAGGATTAACTAAACTAATAGGTATGATATGAGGTTATTTAACTAATTTATTGAATGTTAATTATCACGCTACGCAAGCGATTCCGTGAAGTCAAAGCGCGCCTACTAATTGCCTAGCATTTAAATTAATTAGAAGAAAATGATTTAGTTTAATTAGTAACAAAAATCTTTATTTTTCTAGCCTTATTGTAGGGAAAATTATGCAAATAAATGTTGAACCAACTCTATCTATTTTAAAGAAATGAGTCAAATTCTTGTTAAAAGAGAAATGGGCCAGCTTATCAATTTTAGAGCTTTTGGGCTGCTGGAATTTATTAAAAGAAAGGGGCCAGCTAAAATGTTTATTAACTTGCATATGATGTTCAACTTATATGGCCCAACTCTAATAACCAAATGGCCAACTGAAGCTAGCAAATAATCTTTGTAACAACTTATATAAAAATATCCTTTGAATTTTAGCATGCTAAATCATGGTAATAGAGAGACCCTCATATGAATCAAGAAATTTAATCAATCTCATGCTCAATAAAGAAGACAAGTACATTGGTAGTCTCACACTCTATTTTAGAACAAATGGCCATAATAAATTACATGTGAAAATAACATCTTTTATTGAAAAAACGAAGAACCTATATTCACCATATTCATTCAACCTTAACTGAAACTCCATTTGTGAATGTCTAAACAAGACTACTGAAAATGAGACCACTTAGCTTTAAAATGAAATCATAACTATAACCAAACAATGGCCAATGAAAATAAGAAAAAAAGGTTTAGCTTGGCAACAAATAGAGGGACAAACATGAAACTACATGAATTCAAAATTTAATACATACTCCTTTCACACAACCACACAACTGAGGACCAAGCAGAATTATATCCTAGACTTTGGCATAATACTAAAAATTCTTGACCCAATTTAATTAACTAACATACTATCATAACTAGGGGTGGGCATAAAATCCGAAATAGAATTCCAAACCGAACCGAATTAATTTGGTTTTCGGTTTCGGATTTTTTCGGTATTTCGGTCTAATTCGGTATTATATTTTTGGTATTTCGGTTCGGTTTTCGGTATTATAATTTTAAAATTTCGGTATACCAAAATACCAAAATTTTATGGACTTTTTTGGGACCCTACCTATATTTAGTTATCTACCCACCCAGGCCCAACCCCAAGCAAGCAACGAATAATTGGCGTGGGGTAGCCACAATTTAAGGTGGTAATTATTTTTATCCAGCATTTTTAATGCTGAGCAAAAGTAGCCACTAGTCTATTAAAATTAATATGAATAGACAGTGTTACCTTTTCCTTCCCAAATGAAAATACGCCATTTTCAGATTCATTCCTTACAACTCTACTTCTCCTTTTGCAATGGGGTTCTGGCGTTTGTATGAGTGTTTCCATTATTTTCATATGTGAAATCCACTTTTGAACAAAAGAAACGAATTGCTTAATCATATAAATTTTATAAGCCTCTCAATTTCTTTTGTGTCTGCTCTTAGGAGTTGAATTGCATAGTAAACCATTGACTCATAATAATCACAGATGTGGGAGGACGTAACTTTTNCTGAAGTTCCCCAGTTATAAAGACAAAAACTTTAGCATACGGGGCTGAAATTCTCCAGTTACAAAGACAAAAACCTCAGCATACAGGGTTGAAGTTCCCCAGTTATAAAGACAAAAACTTCAGCATACGGGGCTGAAGTTCCCCAGTTACACTGGGGAACTTCAACTCTAGAGCTGAAGTTTTATCTTTGTAACTAGGGAACTTCAGAATACGGGGCTGAAGTTCCCCAGTTATAAAGACAAAACTTCAGCATAATAGGGCTGAAGTTTCCCAGTTTACAAAGACAAAACATCAGCTCTAGAGCTGAAGTTTTGTCTTTGTAATTGTCTTTGTAATTGTCTTTATATCTCTAGAGCTGATGTTTTGTCTTTGTAATTGTCTTTGTAATTGTCTTTATAACTTGGGAACTAAAGCTGAAGTTTGTAACTGGGAAACTTCAGCTCTAGAGCTGAAGTTTTGTCTTTGTAACTGGAGAACTTCAGCCCCGTATGCTGAAGTTTTGTCTTTATAGCTGGGGAACTTCAGCCCCGTATGTTGAAGTTCCCCAGTTACAAAGACAAAACTTCAGCTCTAAAGCTGAAGTTCCCCAGTGTAACTGAAGTTTTTGAGGATGTATCTGAACTTTATTGTCATTTGAAAATGTGTTTACTTAGTGAGGATGAGAATTTGAGAAAAATGGCTGAGCGGATGCAAGAAAAGTTTAAGAAGTATTGGGGTGAGCCTGAAAAAATGAATAAAATGATTTTTATCTAAAAATGTATTCAACGACATGTTTTCCTAATCTCCATCTAGTTCTACTTCATCTAATAACACATCTAATACATCTTATGGGAGTGTTATAACTACATCATTAATAAGGACGAAGCTTCACTTGAAGAAACAATTTCTAGTGTGGCGTCGGAATGCGTATTTAGCACCGGTGGCCATATTCTTGATCCATTTAGGAGTTCATTGACTCCTAAATGTGTGCAAGCTCTTATTTGTGTTCAAGATTGGCTTAGAGAATAGAAGAATCCTATTAGTGTTGAAGAAGACTTAAAGTATCTTGAGGAACTCGAGCTTGGTAAGCTTTAATATTTTGTATGTATTTTAGATCAAAATAATATATCATAATTTATAATTTTTTATTTGTCACTTTCATTGACATATTTGATCGAATTATCTTTAGATATGGACAATAATGGAAACACTACTAGCATTGCTTGATGTTTAGTTGCAAATTGAAACTTAAGTGGTAAGTTTAATACACTATTTGTTTGGTGATATACTTTTGTAGTTTTGTTTTATTATCATCAAAAAATAATATTCTTACTTATGATTTATATATTGTTTAGGTTCAACTACAATCATGCTTCATGCCCCGTGCTCGGTTAGCCATTTTCAGAGAAGATTTGCAGCCATTTTCAAATAATATTCTTACTTGTGAATGTACTTGTGAATAAAGTCATTCAATATATTTAAGGGGTAGTACTTGTGAATAATATTTTAATGTGTTAAAAGATTGTATTGACAACATGGGAAAACTTAGTGACTAATAACTCCAGTCCAGTGAATAATTGAATATAGTAGCCAATACAACGAGCATGTTTATTCAGTGAGCACTGAGCAGCGTTGAAGTTGTCAATACAACGAGCATGTTTTTTTACTTTTGTAGTTCGTTGTTCTTTATCATCACCGAATATTAAACTGATATCGTACCGAACTGAAATAAGAAATACCGAACCGTACCGAAATATTTAGGTACGGTATTTGGTATACACAATTGAGAAACCGAATACCGAAAAACCGAACCGAAATTCTTAAATACCGAACCGAAGTACCGAATGCCCACCCCTAATCATAACATTATCCAACACACAAGAGCATGTAAAAATGAAATACAATAGACAAATGACGCTACTAATATTTCCAGGCATCATTGCTTTCATTCCAACTTGATTTTAGGAGTTTACATGGTCCGAAATTTACCTGGACAAAAGAAAGAAGAACAAATACAGCAAAGTCAGCTCTTTCCAAAATCAAAAGGTGGACAGAAGAACGGCAATAGCGAAGCAGCAAAAACAGCAACAAACGGTAGATTTCGAACCCAAGAAGATCAACCAGAAATACCTAGCGGTACAAAACTTGAAACTAGTAGCTATTCGCCCCAAAAATTGACTAGAATCCCACTATTTCTTACAAGTTTTACACTCTAAGAAACGCTCACCAATCTCAGAATTTTCAGCTTGCTATTGGATATGTTTAGCTGTTGTTTTTACTCTCAAAGTTGTAGCTTTAGTGTGTAAAGATGTCCAGCAGTTGTGTCATAAATTTTGTGTGTTTTAGTGTGAAAGAATGACCTCTTTAAGTAGGAAAAATAAGTCCTTTTGGACAGATTTTGATTCACCAAAAATCTGTCCGAAAGGACTAAGTTTTGTGTGCCAAAACAGTCCACTTTTCACAACCATGTACTTTAACAGTCCACTTTTCCCAACCATTTTTCAAAATCTGTCCAGCATGCTTAAACAGTAAAATACCCAACAACCATGTACTTTAAACTCAAGTATTCAGCTTTTATCTTCACATGACTGAAATTCAGCTTATACACTCAAACTACAACCAGCTATGAATTGGAAAAGTAGAACAAGACTCAAAATGTAATTGAACTAAGTATTCAGACAAACTAGATTAGGATAAATTCGATTTGTGCAAACTAACATAGAACAATCACTGAATTTCACAAGCTAATGCCCGAAACAGAAATTAAACGAACATCGCTAAAATATCATGATTAATAACAACTAAATATACGACTAACTATATAAACAATTCAATTAATCTTTTTTGGTTTTTCATGAAGTTAACATAAAGACTTAACCTTCGACCGACTAGGTCGAAGAACTGAAAAATCAAACTTAGTAACTCTATACAAAATAGTTGACCGGCTAGAGCGAAGAACCAAAAGTCAGAACTAACAAACAACAACGAACTACTCGACTGGCTAGGTCGAAGAACTGAATGCTCAAACTTAACAAATTCACACAAAATAGTCGACCGGCTAGGTCGAATAATCAAAAAACGCAACTAACAAACAATAACGAAATACTCTACTGGCTAGGTCGAAGAACTAAAAATTCACATGTATGAAGTAACATGTAATTGAAAATCAATACTACCCTAGCTCAATTTCACACAAATAACAATAACATGAATGGAAATTAAACCTTCAAACTAATACTAATTACAAAAGCGAAAAGAAAAAATCAGAAAAGATAAAAAGAAAGTAAGGTTTATACCAATCGAGGGCATGTGAAACTGTCCAAATATCTCAGGGACGACGCGAGCAGTGACAAATGATGACGAGCGACCTTTGAACGAACTTTTCTAAGTGACAGATGTTAGGACCACCAATTCGAGGGGCCTACTAGTGATTTCAACACTATGTCGCCTAGAAAGGGTCGTTCCCGAGTCATGTCTACGCAAAACAAACAGCGGCTCGGGCACTTGGTGGTGGTGAGACAGCAGTAGGGGATACTGGCCAGAATTCGGCCGAATTTTGGAGGGGTTTGAAGGTTTTGAGGCTTGGAATGGAGAAGAGGAGAGCGGGAGGAGGCCGGTAGTGTAAAATTTTCGGAGTTTGGGGTGGTGAGCGGCGGCTAGGGTTTTGGTTAGGCTTAGATTTACGGAGATTGAGAGGGTTATGGGGATTTAGGGTTCGGATTCATGGAGAGAAGGTTGAGCGGAAGAAGTGATAAAATTTTGCTGGTGATTGAAGGTGGGTCACCGTCGATGGGTGATTCCCGGCAGCGGAGCAGGGCGACACTGGGGCAAAGACGGCGGGGGGATTGGAGAGGCTAGAGAGAGAGGAGAGCAAATAATGTTAAGGAAAAAGTGAGGGCAAATTTTAAGAGATATAGCCTTTAAATACATTGGGGGAGGGATTGATAGGGGCCGTCAGATTAGATGAGATTGAACGGCTGAGATTCAATCTCAGCCTACTAATCAAAGCGACGGCGTTTAAGGTGTCTCCTAAGCCCCCCTTGGTCTGGACCGGATCTAAGCTAAATGGGCCACTGATTTGGCATTATTTTGGCCCAACGGATAAAACAAGACTAATTGGCCCATTCCTTCACAATTCTACTATTACACATAAGATAATTAATATAAAACACAAAATCAAAGACAAAATATGGTCAAAATATAAGCATTTATAAGATCCAGTAACTTCTGTGTAGACCTTGTATTTCTATTTTAAAAAATCAAATATCTATAAATATCTAACTATGAACCCAATTATTATTGTATATAATTTGAGATTATGACGAGAACCTATAAACTTTAAATCCTGGATCCGCCTCTATCAACCACCTCCACAATAACATCAACCACTTGACCATTGACCTCAACCGGAGAATCACCACCATCAACGACATCCATAGCCAGCTACCACTGTACGATCACCACCACCTCTTTTGCACGACCACCATTGCTAGCCTCCTCTACGAATCACAACCATCACTAGCAATTTCCTGCAGACCATCACCATGGCCAGCCACCATCACTGCTAACTTTTAACGTGTACTTCTTCAAATAAACTATTTTTATAACATATATCATGTAAATTGAGATTTTTTCTAATATTTTCTGAATGTTGTGTTTCTTATTATTATTATTATTATTATTATTATTATTTTGAATTTTATATTTATTACTCCATCAAATTTCAATTTGTGTGTACCTACTTTCCTTTATGTGCCAAAAAGAACGATTATTTTCCATATTTAGCAACAATTTATCTTTATGCAATGATTTATAGCCACATAAAATATATGTGCCTCATTTTACAGCAGTTCAAAAGTCTTCTCTTTTCTTAAACTCCATGCCCAATTAAATTGGGGGAGTACTAATTAAATATAAATTATAAAAGTTCAAAAGAAAAAAAGGTTGTAATCATTCAAGATTCAGATTTTAAAATAATATCTTATATCATTAAATGTGTGATCAAGAAAAAAACTAATGATATATCCTCAGGAAAAATTTACTTCGGTCCAACCTTTATGGTAATGAGACAAACATTCTTATCCAAATTTTGACCGATAATGCCTCTAAACAAGAAATTTTTTTGTAACTGTGCTATTTATGCGTGCATGCATTTGCATGGGAGAGAAACATTCACTCCAATCCACAAGCTCATCAACCCTTCGTCTCCAAAACTCCAACTATATATAATCCTCCATTTCTTCAAACAAACAAGTCGGAGCTGGTTTATTTTTTCTCTAAAGGAAGAAACATAAGAAGAGAAAAAAAAAGTAAATATTAAAACTCATTTTTGCTGGTAAAAAATCTCACAAAAATAACCAGCAAAAATGAGTCGTTCAATTGCTCCACTCCTTTGTACCTTTCTCCTCTTGGCCGCCACCTCGGCCTCGGCCTTTAATATCACAAAAATTCTAAACCAATATTCAGATTACAGCACCTTTAATGAACTTCTTTCTAAATCTGGCTTAGCCACTGAAATTAACAAAAGGGCCACAATTACAATCTTAGCTGTTCCAAATGGTGCAATCGGTGATCTTGCCTCAAAATCAGATGATGTTCTCAAGAGAGAATTATCAACCCATGTCGTATTAGATTACTATGATCCAATGAAACTGAGAAGCATGAAGGAAAAAACAGCAAAATTGACAAATATGTACCAACAATCTGGTAAAGCAGGATATGACCAAGGTTTCTTGAATGTGACAGCTAAAGATGGTAGTTTTGTATTTGGATCAGCTTCTAAAGGCGCTCAACGCGATTCAAGGCTTGAAAAATCTGTAATGAATCAGCCTTATAACATCTCAATTCTTGGAATTTCTCAGCCAATTGTTACACCTGGACTTGATGGAACACTTGCACCAGTTTCAGCTCCACCACCTAAGGCTAATGCACCATCTTCACCTAAGAGTTCCCCACCACCTTCTGATGATGAAGCAGAGTCTCCTGAAGAAGAAGAAGCAGAGTCCCCTGTTGAAGAAACAGAGGCTCCTTCTCCTTCTGAGGATGCCGATTCTCCGGCCAGTTCACCTTCTCCGGCCGATGATTCGCCTCCCGCTGACGCTCAGTCGCCGCCACCGGCTGGATCATCTGCTGGAAAATTGAAGGTTTCCTTTGGTTTATTTGTTGTTTTGGCCTCAATGGTTGCAGCTTTTTAAAAGGGGTGATTTTCTATTTCATTACTCTGTTTTGAAGGGGAAAAAAAATATGTAAGGAGTAAGAATAAATGAATTTGGTTTATAAATTAGGGATTATGTAAGTTGTATATGAAAGGGAAAATTCCAAAAGGATGTGTACTTGATGGGAAAATATTTTGAATGACTAAATAAATTCATGGATTGTAAGTATAGCAATCACTTGTCTTGGTAACGTTTTACCTTGAGCTACTCGCATGAATCTTGATTAGTCTTGGCAATATGGTTAAGCTGAAAAAAAATATTGCATTTTGTGGTACATGACTCTTTTTTAAATATTTTGAGGAAGAACGAAGATGAAGTTTAGGATTTATCTCGCTTTTTTGTGTAGTTTTTGCCAATATAATTCTTGATCTTATGTTAATTTGGACATGATGAAACTTTTCCACTGACCCTATATTTATGTTTAATTTACATGTTAGATGAACTGTATAAGCTGATTAAAAAAAATAGTCTGGTGTACAAAGTATTTTGAATTCGTGCAGAGTTCGGGGAAGGGTTGCATCCTAATGGGTGTGATGTAGACAGTCTACTCAAATGAAGTATAAGCGACTGCTTTCACGGCTCGAACTCATAACATATACGTTAGACGGAGACAACTTAACTGTTGTTCTCAGACTTCTCTTCAAATTGTATATGCTGATATTGATAAATAAAAAAAAGGGAGAGAGAGAGAGATAAGAAAGTACAATTAACCCATGAACAATCAACCATCATACTAGTAAAATTAAATAGGTTCGATCTATCGTCATTAAAAAAATTCCTAAACTAATCTATTAAATTTATCGTGTTCTCGGTATTCTTGGTAATCTAGGGCGTGTTTGGTACGACAGAAAATATTTTTTTTAATTTTTTCATGTTTGATTGATTTAAATGTTTTGAAAATATTTTATTTATGAACTCATTTTCCTCAATTGGAGAAAAATGTTTTCCTTATAAGAGAAGGGAAAACATTTTCTAAAACTCCTTCTCAACCTTCCCCACCCTCACCAACCCACCCCACATTCACCCACCTAACTCCACCCCACCCCGTCTCTCCAAAAAGGTGTTTTTTTTCAAAAAAAAATTCCGTCACCACCCACCCTACTAACCCCCTCCCTCAATCGCAATTTTTTCTTTTTGTTATTTCAAATTTCTGTTTTTTTGTTTTTTTGCGCCCCCACCCCACCCCACCACTCCCTACCCGTTACCCCCGCACAAAAAAAGTTTATTTTTTTGCTTTTTCTTTTGTAATTTTTCAATTTATGTTTTTTGTTTTTTTCTGCACCACCCACCCCCACCCCACTGCTCCCCACACCCCGCACAAAAAAAAATACTTTTTTTGTAATTTTTTTTTCATTTTTCTGCACCTCTCGGCCCTACCTCACCTTCCCCCGGAAAAAATATATTTTCAGTTTTAGTTTTTTCATCTTTCAATTTACAGGTTCGAAATTTTACAAGCTCCAAAGTTATGAGTTCGGAGGTTTATATGTTTGGAAGTTCACGGAAGTATAAATTGTAAAGTTTACGGATTCGGAATTTTGCGGTTTCAAAAGTTTAGCAGTTCTAAAGTTTATGAAATTTGTGGGTTCGGAAGGTTGTTGGTTCGAAAGTTTATGGCTTCATGTTTATTGTATCTAAATTATTATGAATACTCTTGAGAAATTATTTTTCTCAATTTACATACCAAATACCTGAAAATAAATAAAATTATTACTTATTTTTCAAACTGAAAACAATTTATGTTATACCAAAACACACCCTAGTTTATAGAAGTAACTAAGGAATAAACTTGAAGATTCTTTTTTTTTGGTAATTAAATAAACTTGAAGATTCCATTGCTTAAAGTGTTGTTTTTCCTTTTCCCTCGTCAACTGCTCCATTGTTCAGTCGAACTCTTGAATGATGCTTGCATCCTTTCCAGATTTGGCTGCAAAAAATGCATTAGTTTATGTAAGTTAATATAAAATCTCTGCTACGGTGCCTAAGTTCTCAAAATGCTCACTATATATTATGGCAATTCTATATAGTGTTACATATGAAGATGATTGTTGGAGAAACCGTGAAGTTGTATACGTGTGATCTATAGTCACTAATTCGAGCCGTAAAACAACCACTAATGCTTGTATTAAGGTAGGTTGTCTACATCACATACCTAGGAATACGTCTTTCTCCGGACTCTACGTGAATGCGGGGTGTTTTGTGCACGGAGTACCTCTTTTTCTTCTTCTTCTTCTTCTTTTGTTTTAATATATAGTGTTATATAATTTTCAAACTCTAGTAAAGCATGTAAATTCTTTCTAATAAATTATTGGTAAAAAGAACTATAGACAATAAGAAGAGATACCATACAAGATTTTACGTTATTTTTCACTAAAGCCAATACTTCAAAGATTATTTATGTCCTCAAAAATATCTTCTCTGATGAGATGGCACCATGACAAAAGGGTTGATGATGGAATAATGAGGCACCCAGCTGATTCAATAGTATGGAAAACGTTTGATGAACTTCATCAATCTTTTGCATCCGAGCCTCATAATGTTCGACTTGGACTTGCTAGTGATGGCTTTCAACCATTTGGAAATTTCAAAACTCCATATAGCATTTGGCCTGTGGTACTTATTCCTTATAATTTACCACCTTGGCTATGCATGAAGAAAGAAAATTTTATATTGTCGATGATTATTCCTGGTCCTGAGAGTCCTGGAGATGCTATTGATGTCTATCTCCAGCCTTTGATAGAGGAATTAAAGGAATTGTGGGAATCTGGAGTGAAGACATTTGATGCGTCAACTAAACAAAACTTTGTGTTACATGCATCTTTACTATGGACCATTAATGATTTTCCCGCATATGCAAATTTGTCGAGATGGAGTACAAAGGGAAAACTAGCGTGCCCATGCTGCAATAAAGAAACTCACTCAATTAGGTTACAAAATTGTAAAAAAACAATGCTATATGGGCCATAGACGCTTTCTTCCTCTTAATCACAAATGGAGGAATGACAAAGCATCATTTGATGGCACTAAGGAGCTAAGATTACCATCAAAACAGTTATCTGGTGATGATATACTTGATCAAGTGGATGATTTAGATGGGTTACAATTAACAAAGGATCCAAAGAAGAAGATTAAAATATCACTTGAGAGTAGGAGTGGTAATTGGAATAAGAAGAGTATTTTGTTTGATCTCCCATATTGGAAAACTCTTTTATTGCGGCATAACTTAGATGTAATGCACATTGAGAAAAATATATGTGATAATATTTTGGGGACAATCTTAAATATCAAAGGAAAAATCAAAGACACCATAACTCGGTTGGATTTGCAAGAAATGAACATTAGGAAAGAATTGCATCCAATAAAAATTGCGGATAAATATGACTTACCAACGGCACGTTATAGATTATCTCCTAAAGAGAAGCACAAATTTTTCAATTTCTTATAGAACTTAAAGCTCCCAGATGGATTTTCATCAAATATTTCCCAGTGTGTCAATCTTAAAGATCGCAAAAATTCAGGTTTAAAAAGTCATGATTGCCATGTTTTTCTACAACATTTACTCTCACTTGCTCTACGGGGCATGTTATGCAAATCTGTGTGTGAACCGCTTATTGAGTTGTCTTTATTTTTCAACGTGCTTGGATCGAAATGTTTAAGAGTGGATGAATTAGAGCAGATAGATGCCCAAATCCCAATAACTGAATGCAATCTAGAAAAAGTCTTCCCTCCTACATTTTTTGATGTCATGGATCATTTTCCAATTCATTTAGCTAGTGAAGCTAAGGTTGCTGGACCTTCTCAATATCGATGGATGTATCTAATGGAGCGATATATATACTTTATGAAACCATTTATTCGTAATAGGGTTTGCGCAGAAGGTTCTATTGTAGAGGGATTTTTAGCAACTGAATGTATGACCTTATGTTCAAGATATATACATACAATGGAAACAAATTTTAATCGTCTTGAACGAAATTATGATGGTGGTATTATAGAATCTGATGGAGGTTTAACAATTTTTTGTCATCCTGGAAGTGTAACGACCCGACCGATCATTTTGAGCTCTAGCGCATCGTTCAGCGGTTTGAAGTCATGAACAGCTCCATTTCAGGTATTATGACTTGTAGGTGTGGTCGGAATTGAATTACGGAAAGTTTAGAGTTGATTTGGAAAGGAAATTCTCATTTCAGAAGCCTTAAGTTGGAAGAATCAACTAAGATTAGAATTTTGAGGAAACGACCTCCCCAATCAGGATTTGAAGGTTCCTGCAGGTTCGTATGATGATTTCGAACTTGGGCGTATGTCCGGATCGGGCTTTGGATAACCTCGGGAGCATTTCGATGCATATTGTGGAAGTCAGCATTTTTGAAGAAATTTCCTAAGTTTGGCTTGAAGCGCATTTCAGTTATTTTGATGTCCGTTTAGGATTATGAGTCTGGGAATAGATTGGTATAGTGATTCTGGATGTGGGAGCGCGATCGGAAGTGAATTTGGATGTCCGTAGGTCATTTTGAAGTCATTTGGCTAAAGTTAGAAATTTGAAGGTTTTGAAGGAATCCGACCGGAAGTGAAAATTTTGATATCAAGGTCGGAATGCAATTCCGAAAGTTGGAGCAGGTCTGTAATATCAAATATGACTTATGTGCAAAATTTGGGGTCAATCGGACGTGATTTGATAGGTTTCGGCATCGGATGTGGAAGTTTGGGATTTCAAGTTCATAAAGTTGGGATTTTGTTGGCCATTTCTTCATTTCTTCTTTGGTTTGGTCGATTTTGGAGGAGCTTCAAGAGTGGATTTTCGTCAGGAATCACAAGGTAAGTAACTCCTTCGTGTTTCTAAGTTAAATATAAGGTTATTGCATGGAATTATACATGAAAATTGTGGAATAATTTGGAAATATTGAAGAAAACCTAGAAATGGTAATTTGGATTTTTAGCCACAAATTTGAGCATGGAATGTAGAGTAAATTGTATATTTGAACTAGTAAAGCTATGGGTAGAATTTATCTTCAAGAAATTTTGGATTTCCGGGCACGTGGGCCCGAGGGCATTTTGGTCTTCACTAAGCGGGGTTGGAAAATTATATAATTTGGAATTTGTTGTAAATATTAGAATATATTTTCATTGGTTTGCCGTGATTTGGATAGTTTTGGGGCGTTGTGCGTCCGTTGGAGTCATCGGAAGGGCTTGGAAGCCGGTTATGAAATCTCGGAGCGAGGTAAGTCTCCTTTCTAACTTTGTGAGGGGGAATTGTCCCCCTAGGTGAATTAATTAAGTATGTGCTATTATCTTGGGGGCTACGTACGCACGAGGTGACGGGAGTCCGTGCGTAGCTACTATTATGCCATGTCCGGGTAGTCTAGGACCCACTTGCATGCCTTACGTGTTATACCTGTGATCCTGCCTGTAATATTAAACTGCTAATATAATTGAAATTGTAATTGAATATCTGAATAAGACTAGAGTTCATTTTCTTAATCATCTAGAAAGAGAATTGATTCCTCCGTGGATAATTGTATACCTGGTAGGATTATATTATGGAATATCATTAAACTTAGCAAATGAGTTTCAAAACAAAGATTTAAAAGCTATATTTCATGTTCCTTTAAGAAGAATTTTACCACTTTCCTGAGAAAAACTGCTTTCTTGATAAAAATACGGATTTATTATGTGGATATGTGTGCATATGAGCACCTGAGTCGCAGATATGATTCGCGAGCAGGCTAGCCTTATTATTTGTATGTATAACTGCGCCGCATGATCGATTCGAGAGCAGGGCAGATAGATGCATCTATGGTTCGAGTCGTTCAACCCTCGGCAGTGCACAATTTATTATTGTTGGTCCGCGCCGTTCGACCCTCGGCATTGCTTGCGCATGATATTTACTGCGTAGCTGCTCTGAGTTTTGCCTGATTACTGGCCTAAAATTTTAAGTTGTCAACTGAAATGACAGAGATTTACAGTTATATAAGATTTTTGGAAGAAGTTGTTCCTTCCGGTTGATTATTTGTTATTTGATCAAATCACCCATGTTGATTAATTATTATTAATATGACGAAGATTTAAAGTGTTAAAAGTGGAAAGAGTTGATATTATCATTCCTGAACTTAATAAATTGCCTATGATAATCATGCTTAGTGTCACACTTGAATATTCTAAATTGACCTTTAGCAAGTGTCTAATTTGACCTCTCATCACTACCTCTCTGAGGTTAGGCGGGCGACTTACTGAGTACACTTATTTTTGTACTCATGCTACACTTTTTGTATGTGGAGGATTGGAGACTTAGGCGAGCTGCATCATCCGGAGGTGATCCGCAACTGACAGAGTCTCCCTCATACTATATTACATTATTTTCATTTCTTTGTCCACTTGTATTTCGGACAAGCTTTGTAGAAATTATAAAATTCTTAGAAATTGCTCATGTACTTGTGACACCGGGTTCTGGGATGTGTTGGGATATATTTGCTAAAATATGGCTATTTAAATCATTGTATTTACTTAAGGGATTTTTATTTAATTACTATGTAATAAAGTGAAAGGTAATGATTTTCATAAATACTAAAACCGGGAATTATTTCAATTAATTAATGATTGACTTGCCTGACAATGATGTACGCCATCACGACCTTATGGATTTTGGGTCGTGACATGAAAAACTTTAAGAGGTGGCAAACCACACAAACTTGATTCAAATGAACTGGAGCAAACACATATTTATATTTTGAAGAATTGTGATGAAATTCAACCATTTCTCGAGTAAGTAATGACTTGTTTCAATAATTTGCTTTTATGTACCTTCTCTGATTTTTTCATTAAAATGACATGTTATTATGCTTTAAATATTTGTAGAGATTTTTCATTAACTCCAGTCGATACCTCTCAAGAAAATTCTGATAGGCAATTCATTGGTTGGTTAAAAGAAAATGTGAGTACTAGTTAACATTAATATTTTTCAAACCAAATATGTAAATATTAATCGCTAAACTATGTGCTTGATCTTGATAGGTTGCAGGATTACACAAATACAATGGTAGTAAAAAAATAGCAGATTTGCTCTCATTGTCACGTGGTCCCATGCCATACGTGTCAAGTCATCGAGGCTACCTTATTAATGGATATAGATTTCACGTGAAAGATTAGATAAAGGTTTGAGAACTCAGAACTGCGGGGGGTTGTAGTTGGAGAGACGGATGAAGAGAATAAGAATATTAATTACTATGGAGAACTAACAGAGATACTAGAATTACAATTTATTGGTGGAGGAAGAATAGTTTTATTTCGATGTATGTGGTTTGATGTGTATGACCAAGAAATGGGAGTTAAAATAGATGAATATGGCTTTGTAAGTGTTAACTGTCATCGATTTTTGAAAACAACCGAGCCTTTTGTATTAGCCAACCAAGCATCACAAGTTTTTTACAGTGAATATCTTTCCATTAAAGGTTGGCATGTTGTACGAAAAGTTCAACCTCGTGATACTTTCGAGGTTTTGCACGAAAATATTGATGATTTAGAGGAGTTAGATCATTCTTCACAACTAAAAAGGAAAAGAACTCATGAAGTTTTGGATACTTATCAACTCCTTTATTTAATTAGGCAACTCACTTGTGATGAGGGAAGTGTCGTACTAGATTCCATTTGATTTAAAAGTTCAGCAAAAGATTCTAAAACTATACCAGTGGATTTTCTCCCAACTAATTATATGTTCTTATATCATGAATATGACTTGCTATATATTTGTTTATCTCCAGGTTTCTATCCGTCATGTTTTTGTAAATTATCTTTATTACTATTGTCTATGGTCATGTACCTTCCTAGCTTCTTTCAAAGACCTTCATATGTTCATATATGATAACAGTGACATTATAGACATTTGTTACTCAATTTCTTTTTGTGCTAGGTTGACATGAATCCATCAAATATCAGAAGTCTAAAATGGAATCAAGTTCGAAGACTGTTAAGCATGTGTACGTTCCACCGTGTACCTGAGCAAGGGGGCGAGGACAGAGCTTCAGAGCATTGCGTTCTGTAAGAGTAAATGATGAACAACGAGGTTTGATTGGCAAAAGTAAAGCTTTTAATGTATTAGCTTTTGATCTGAATAACCTAACTCATAATGATAGTCTTGCACCTTTTGGTCTTGATCAAATATTTGAAGGTGATATTCTTTTTCCTCATGAAGAAGAAGAGATGAAGGGCACTCAGAGAAGTGAAATAAGTATTTGATTATCTGAAACTATAAGATATTTTCGTTGTTATTGTATAAGAACTATTTTTATATTTGACGTAAATTGGAATTTGCAGGGTTTTGTGAATCTGAAAAGGTAAAAAAACTGAGAGGAACGAATTGGTGTAAAAATGTTGCAGGACTCAAAGTTGGAGAAAATGTTGCGCCTCCTAGTTTTGATCAAACATTTGAAGGTGATACTTCCTTTTCTCATGAAGAAGAAGAAATGATGGACACACATAGAAGTAGAAAATGTATTTTATTATCTCAAGCAATAAGATATTTTTATTTTTATTATCTAAGAACTATTTTTATATTTGACTTAAATTGGAATTTGCAGGTTTATATGAATCTGAAAAGGTAAAAAAAAGTAAGAGGAATGAATAGGTGTAAAAATGTTGCAGGACTCAAAGTTGGAGAAAATGTTGTGCCTCCTAGTTTTGATCAAATATTGGAAGGTGATACTTCCTTTCCTCATGAATAAGAAGAGATGATGGACACTCAGAGAAGTGAAAAAAGTATTTTATTATCTCAAGCAATAAGATATTTTTGTTTTTATTGTCTAAGAATTATTTTTACATTTGACTTAAATTGGAATTTGCAGGGCTATATGAATCTGAAAAGGTAAAAAAAGTGAGAGGAATGAATAGGTGTAAAAATGTTGCAGGACTCACAGTTGGAGAAAATGTTGTGCCTCCTGATTTTGATCAAATATTGGAAGGTGATACTTCCTTCCCTCATAAAGAAGAAGAGATGATGGACACTCAGAGAAGTGAAAAAAGTATTTTTATTATCTCAAGCAATATGATATTTTTATTTTTATTGTCTAAGAATTATTTTTATATTTGACTTAAATTGGAATTGTAGGGTTATATGAATCTCAAAAGGTAAAAAAAGTGAGAGAAATGAATAGGTGTAAAAATGTTGCAGGACTCACAGTTGGAGAAAATGTTGGGCCTCCTGATTTTGATCAAATATTGGAAGGTAATACTTCCTTTCTTCGTGAAGAAGAAGAGATGACGGACACTCAGAGAAGTGAAAAAAGTATTTTATTATCTCAAGCAATAAGATATTTTTTTTTTTATTGTCTAAGAACTATTTTTATATCTGACCTAAATTTGAATATGCAGGGCTATATGAATCTGAAAAGGTAAAAAAAAATGAGAGGAATGAATAGGTGTAAAAATGTTGCAGGACTCAAAGTTGGAGAAAATATTGTGCCTCCTAGTTTTGACCAAATATTGGAAGGTGATACTTCCTTTCCTCATGAAGAAGAAGAGATGCAGGGCAATCAGAGAAGTGAAATAAATATTTTATTGTCTCAAGTTAATTATAAGATCTTTTTTGGTTTTTATTGTCTAACTAGTATTTTTATATTTGACTTAAATTGGAATTTGTAGGGCCATGTGAATCTGAAAAGGTAAAGAAAGTAAGAGGTACGAATTGGTGTAAAAAGGTTGCAGGAGAAAAACTGCACGTCACTTTCTACCACAACAGGTTTGTTGTGCAGCATCATGCCTCATTTTCGAGACACTTAGGTATATTGGTTTGTGATCGTAATATGTGCACATTGCGTGTACACTCATGGGCAGACATCGAAGAATATAAGCTACAACATATGTGGGAAGCTGTTACGGTAAAGATATAAAGCATTACTTTCTTGATTTACTTTTTCCATATCTACTTGTTAATATAATATGGTAACTCATTTCTTCTTTTTTTCTATCTCTGCTGATTTTTAGACGCCTTTAAATGCACTAAATGTTCTTCTTTCTCATATGTCTTTCAAATGACTTATTCCAACGATATCATCAAAGAACGACAAACTAATATTACTGATTTTTAATCATGGAAGGCACGAAAAAACTTCTATGTTTATACCTTGTATGGTTCCTGTTAGGGGGCATCAAAAAATACTGATATATTTCTTTTACATTGGCATTTATGTCTTCTTTCATTTTGGTGTTTAAATTTATAAAATTTAAATTAACTATAGTATTTTGTTTTAAAAGATCTATTCTTTAGGAAATTTGATCATCTGGTATGTAGTAGTAATTCTTATACAAACTCAAAAGTTAATTCAAACTGCCTCAAAAAGTTCCTCAGATTTGCTACCAATTTAAAGTATCAGATTCATTACAAAATTTAAGCAGCCAGTTATATTGTGACATAGTATTCAGTCTTCTTTAATGACAAATTAATTTGTATTTAGCTTAATTGCTTTGTATATTTTTTAGATTTTCTATTTAAGGGAGGTGAAAGACGCCCATCCCCCTCACTAGTTAATTTTTATTTTTCTAGTTTATAAGATAAGTTTTATATTTAATGATACTTGTGAAATATTGCAGGACAAATTTGACAGTGATGACATAAATGATCAACGAAATCATGTCTTGAAACATATGAGAAAGTTATATAACAACTGGAGAGGATCGTTGCACAAGAATATTTAGTCTAAGTCATTCCGTTATGCTCTAAAATATGTGCCAAAAGGGGTAGACAAGAGTGATTGGGAATGGCTGGTCAAGGAGCATTTTTTTACTGAAAAATTTAAGGTATGATTTCATAGCTATTTATTAACATATCGTGTTATATTAAGTTGCTAACCAGAATTTTGCTAACCAGAATTTTGCTCGTATGTTGTTAATTCAGGAGACAAGTACACGAAACTCGGTTAATAGGTCTAAGTTGAGTGTGCCTCATCGTACGGGTAGTAAGCCAATTAGGGAGATCATTTATGAATTGATGAGTAAATCTTACAATTCTATTAAGAAACCTCATCTTTGTTATAAAGATTTCTTTGACTTGTTTATTAAATGTGAAGGGAGGTAAAGATGGTAATCCACCAGATGTGGCAACTATTTTTTTTGACACTCGTAAGAAGAACAACAAGCTTGTTGAACCTGAAACCAATGAGAAATATGTATGTTTATTTATAAATTTCAGTTTACATTATTTATTTACTATGTTGTATTATTTTATTAAATTATTTTTCATTCTACAGGATACAATCAAAGAATTGGTGCAATCTGAACCGTCTCTTACAAACATTGAGATTGTAGAAAGGCGTTTCGGACCTCAACACAAGAGTCATGTAGTTAGATTTGGTGGTGGGATAACCCCTAAAGAGTTGAAAGGTGGTAACTCCTCTAAAGCTGCATTTTTGAAAAAGAAAATGAAACACTAAAAGGACGTCTGGAAGGGCTAGGGAGTAAATACGCACAACTTGCAAAGATAGTATTTATTAGCCTTCATCACCATCTTCAAGTGATCAATAGATTGAATCATTTAACAGGTTAGTAGATTTAAAATCCTATTTTACTCTGTGATGAACATATTGTAAGAAGTTTCCTATACGAGCAAGAAATACGAAGTCTGCATGCACGTCTAGTAAATCTGGTAAAAGAAATCAGAGGCAGTTCTGGCTGTGAACCATGTCTGCTAAAACATTTCATCTCCATTGGTGTTTGGGCACAACTCCGTCAGGATTAAGATGTTGGATTCCCTTACACATTACATTAATTTCTGTGTATTAGTTGAAAAAATGTTAATAACTGTTTGTTTCGCATTGAAGCATTTAAAATTTGCAGAATGCACATATTCTTTTGCAATCTATGCACGGGAGAAAGATTGACATTTTCTTCCAGAGCAAGTAGTTTGGCTCATTGCATTCTTTGAGAAGAGCTTGAAACTTGCTCCTTGCGCACCTCTACTACTACTACTACTGTTGGTGCAGTTTCTTGGACTTTTTGCATTGGAGATATTAAGTTATCCATATGCTCATTAACCAACGCAGCAAAAGAGTTAGAGACCCCAATGATCTTCGCTGCTAACGTCTGATTTTTAAAGTCTGTAGAATTATTTTTGCTTGGTGAAAGATTACCACTGACCAAGCTTGATCTGTTGAGAGTTTAACAACCTGTGGTGCTGGTTTTATGTGCGAATCAGCAGTAACTTGCCCCTGTCCTTTAGATGTTTGATGCCCAGCTTCAACAGATTTTTGCCCAGCACCTAGACCCTTAGAAAAACCAGTTGTAGCAGCCTTCAAATCCTTAATGACCCTATTGAGAACTGCTGTAACTGGAACTGTTACAATAGCATTAGAAGGGGTTTCTATATTTTTGTTTAAACCTGCTATAGTTTTGATTAAAGCTGCTATAGTTTGCTATAGTTTAGTTTAAAACTGCTATAGTTTTGTTTATGTTTCATGACCCTAGTGTCATACTTGACATGATATCTGTGGCAAAACATGCAAGTGAGCATCTAATCAACAAGCTTGATTCAGAGATAGAAGCCACTGAAAATGCTCATGAAAATGAACCATGACATAACTCAAGGTTTACATAGATGGTTGTTCAACCTTGCTAACATTTTGCTGCTAACTGAAAATAGACTTCTTAAATGCTTTATAGAGGTGAAATCACACCTTTGTTATATCTATTTGTTGAAAAAAAAAAAAGGGTTTTCATATGTTTGGCAGTGGCATTAAATTCGGTGAAATAGAGGTCTCAGTTTATTGATTTTTTAATTTTTTGTCTGTCTTTACTCTGGCAATGACAAATGAACATGACATGAACAGTTGGACTGTTACTAGTATGATCTTCTTTAGTTGTTTATTCTTTGTTACTAAACTAACATAAATTTGTTATTTTAACAGATCAAAAACTTGAAGTCCAAAGAACCTATCCATGAAGAAAGTGTAGAGCAAGTTGAAGTATATATAAGAGGTTTTTGGTTTGTTAGGGATGATTTAAAGATATTGTCTTATGTACATATATATGTTGCAATTTTAGTCTTTCCCTTTTTCGGAATTGTTAAAAATGATATCTTACAATTTGGATTTGTTTATGATAAATATGGTATTTTAGTTCTTTATATTAACAAGATATCAAGTATTTGATTTATTTTTCCATATTGTTGAGCGTGTATGAAAGTATATAAAGAATTATTAGTATTCATGTAATTTAAAATTTTCATAATATATTGATTACATTTTCATATTAGCGAAGAAAAATATGGTAATTAAAAATCTTTAACGACAGGTTTCTCAAGCAAATAAGTGACAATTAACGAAGGGAATTTCGGATGTTAAAAATAATTATACAATCAACGAAGGGAATACCGGTCGCTAAAAGCACTTCAATTGACTTAAAGATGTCGTCATGAGAGATTTTTAACGACGGACAATAATTTAGCGAGAGAAAAATTGTGTCGCTAAAAGCATGTATAATGACCGAAATAATGTTGTCGCTAAAGAATCTTTAACGACCGGATTGTAATACCGGTCGTTAACTTTTAACGTTGGAGCTTTTAACGACCGGTGACGACCAAATTTTTTCCGGTCATTATCAACTTATAACGATCGGAATTGTACTTTTAATGACCAAATTTCCTGTCGCTAAAAGCCTATTTTCTTGTAGTGGATACATCAACAATAATCTCCTAGAATTCAAAAGGATTTCTTCCATTTATAATTTTTCTTTATCCAAAATGTAGACAAAACGGAATCATACTGTATGTGTATACAGGACAAAAAGTCAATCCGGTATACTAAGATCCCGCTATGCATAGGGTCTGCCGAAGCGGATCTAGGATTCCGAGAACGTGGGTGTACCACTAAAAAAGGAGGGAAAATAATTAAGTATTGAACCAAGTGCATCATTCAACCTTTATGGAGCATGGGTGCCAATACATAATAATACTGGACAAATTCTATAATACGTACATAAGATACCTAATTTAACAGAGGGACCATGGGTTCACGTGTCCCGTATTTTAGGCTATAGATATGCCCTTGGTCGGGGGAAGGGCTGAACCACAAAGGTCTATTGTACACAACTTTCCTCTGCATTCCTACAAGTGGTTATTTTCACGGCTCGAACCTGTTACCCCTTGGTCACATGGCAGTAATTTTACTAACAACGCCAAGGCTCCCCTTCTATGTGTATATAAAATGATCTTAGAAAGAAAAGAAAAAAACGATCACGTAATGAGAAAACTTACCTTGAAATTTCCATGTTGGTTTCTTTTCATTAGCAACAACTTCAAACATTATACGATCTCCCTCCTTTAAGCAATGTGTATCACGGATTTCATTCCATCCGCCGCTAATATACACGTTCGTACTATAAGAACGTAATATTAAATTCCACGACCTTTGCCATTCATCTCTTATAATCAAATAGCATTTCTTGTTGATGAGACCATTTGCCCGTGCAAATTGCTTAGGAATACTCTGAAATTTCATTTTCAAGTGTACAATCAAACAGTGTGCATACTTCATATTTATTGTAAAAGGTCTTCATAGAGTTTTTTTTAGACTTACCAAGATATCTTTTGAGAGGCAATAGGGTCTAACAGTGCATACAAAATGAGATTGACTAAAAGGTTTGTGACTGTCAATTCCTGCATATATAGGGAAATGCCTCGGTTGATGAGTTGACGCTGGGATTTGGTTTGTCAAGTAGTATAGTGTCAAGAAATTTAACATATGAAACAAAACTATATATTGTAAATCTGAATAGCATACTAAAACTCCCGTTCCAATTTACGTGATGGTGTTTGACTGAGTATAAAGTTTTAAAGCTCTCACTATACGTGGGGTCTTGAGAAGGGCCGGACCACAATGGTCTATTGTACGCAACATTACCTTGTATTTCTGCAAGATGCACTGTGACCTCCTGTTTAAATATCTCGTTAAGGGTAAAATAGATAGTCTAAATATAAACATGTGTTATCCTTTTGGGGCTGACTAAAAAAGGGATCGGAGGAGCAACTTAAACGAACAACAATGGACTACATTTTGAATAAATAACAAATTTGAAGAGTGGATTGATATCAAATGTGACCTAATTATTTAAAGAAGTTCACCTTTGAATTCAAACTTGGTGGAAGTCTCTTCAACATTATGGGCCTTTTGTTCTTCTACATATTCTCTCTCACATTGATTTGAATGAAATATGGAAACTTCAAACTCCATATCTCCTTCATATCTGAACACCAACATATCTCCATATTGCAAATCATGCCCCTCCGCAAACTTTTCCCAACCTTCTTCTATCCGCCGGCCGTTCACCTTTACCTGCCACTTCTTACCAGCACATCTCAGTATTGCATGTTCAATATTCTCGCGTCCCTTCAGATACTTCAAGAAACCTATAGGAATTTTCTGTATTAAGAAATCACATACAATTAGAGGAGGCTTGTCTAGAAACTGAAATTGATATGAGTTGAACTTAAAGAAAGAAGTATGAACTCATATAACGGACCCCAATTTATTTGGGACTAAGGCGTAGTTACTTTGTCTAAATAGAAGTAAGGATTATATACAGAATATTCATACGTGTTTCTTTAATGGGATAAAAACATTTCTTAGACAAAGGACAAGATGAACTAATTGAGATTATTACTTACAATTCCGAGCTTGAAACCTGGCAGGATGGGTTTAAAAAAGTGTGGTTTCTTTGGAGAAACTTTCATGATGGCGGAGAAAATATGTAGTAATTGTGTGGCAACAAATCAATATGGTCAGAACACAATATTGACTTGATAAATATTAATTATTGAACATTTACTTGTTGTATACTTTTTAAATTTTTGTAAAGATTTGTTCAATGAAAGAAGAATTTGGTGAAGATCGAGACATGCATATATGGAAAAAAGACAAGATTTGATATGCTATTTAAGAGAGAATTTTTATGGAATAAGCCAATTAGGGAAGATATGAAAGAGAATCTTGCCAAGGTCAAGGAATATTTATTAACTTATTATATATGGATATGGAAGATTGATAGTATAATTGAACGTAGCAACTTAAGTTCAGAACTTTAGTCGATGCAATATTTTAATCTAATAGAGGTCCAATATGAATCGAGTAGATTCACATGTCAAAATACCTTTAAAAAGGTCCAAATTTATCTGTCCACTTTATTTAGAAACACTTTATATTATATTTTAAATTGGAGCTTCGTTAGGATGAAGGGCAAATAAGAGATAACGGTAAGAATATGAATGACACCAAAAAGTAGGGGTGTGCATTCGATTTATCGATTCGATTTTGACCCTTATCGATAACTACTTATCGATTATCGATTTGTACATATGCTTATCGTTATCGTTTCAATAAGGTTTCGATTTT
>ML331527.1:0-39387 GCA_005239505.1 Nicotiana paniculata
TTTTCTAGCCCAATTTGGTAGCTAATTTTTCTTTTTAACAAAACTCTCATTTCTTCGACTGGCTTGTTCTTTTGCAGTACACTCAGTTTTGTAGTGGCCACTCTTACCACAATGGGTGCAAATTTTATTCTCAGGGAAAGTGAGATACTTGCTTTTGGGATCCCACTTGGGCAATTGACTCCCAAAGCCAATCCCTCTCCGGTTGCTACTATGATTCTCTTGAAGCCATATAAAGGCATCAGAGGATTTATTCAATTTACAAGTTCGATCTAATTCATGTTTGACTTTGCCAAGTTCTTCTTTAAGATTTCTTATCTATTCATCCTTGGCATACATCTTATCTTTTAGTTTTCCCTCATTTTCTTCTAACATGATATGAGAATGATCAACAACCTTTTTACTGGATCCTAGCTTTAGCTTTAAGTTTTCATATTTTAGTTCTAAAATCTCAGTTTCAAGTGGATGAACCTGGTTCAACAAGACAGTGTTTTTCTTTTCAGATTCACTAAGTCTGATTTCCAGGTTCATGCATTTTGCTTTTAGCATTTCACATTCTGTAGAGAGTTGTTCCTTCTCTTTGGTTGTTTCTTCGGAATCATCCATGAAATCAAGTAGCAACTCAGAAAGTTTTTCCTTAGATAGGAACTTTATTTTATTTTTAAGATGGGAGATACTTACCTATGGTTCTTCATGTGATTCCTCATCGGATTCTCCAATTTCCAAGAGCGCTTGATCTTCATTCTCACCATCTTCTGATTCTTCATCTAAACTTTCCCCCCAAGCAGCAACCATAGCTTTTGTTTTGGTTTTCTTGGGTTGGACCTATTCCTTCTTCCTGTTCCTTCTTTCATATCTCTCCTTTTTCCATTCCACTTCCCACTCAGGACAGTTCTTGATAAGATGGTCAGTCTTTCCACACTTGTAGAATCCCTCGTTGGTTTCCCTTTCTGGATCTTTTGCTTTGTTGTAATTTCCTCCTCTAGAGATGCCCTTCTTCTTTATTAGAAAGTTTTTGAATTCTTTGTTAATCATGGCCATATCATCTTCCTCAAGATCTGCTCCCTCAGTGATTCTCAATGCTAGACTCTTCTCTTTCTTTGGACCATCCATCTTCATTGTCTTCCTTCTAAGCTCATAGGCAGTAAGGTTTCCAATTAGTTCATCCAATATGAGGGTTGCCATATTTTTGGATTCCTGGATAACACTGATTTTTGCTTTCCCAGGAGATTGGTAAGACCCTTGTCAGGATCTTCTCTACCCTGTCCTCTTCAAGAATGACTCTACCAAGAGACTTAAGTTCATTTGTCAAAGTTGTGAACCTTGTGTACATCTCTTGGATTGTCTCTCCTTCTTTCATAGTGAAGTTTTTATACTGTGAATATAGAAGAGTACCTCTTGATCTTTTTACCTGAGGTGTTCCTTCATGGGATACTTGCAAGGTATCCTAGATTTCTTTGGCAGTGGTGCTGCCTTGGATTCTGCTATACTCGTCTGGACCTAGTCCACACACTAGCCACTTCTTGGCCTTCACATTCTTTTCCCATTTCTTCAGATCCTCAGCAGTGCAGTCAGCTCTAGTCTTTGGTATATCTATACCTTCAGCAGTCTTCATCATGGTAGCTAGAGGACCATTGGTGACTAAGTCCTAGAATTCATAGTCTTCTCCAATCAGGTGGTCCTTCATCATGTTCTTCCACCAAGAGTAATACTGGCCATTGAAGAGTGGTGGCCTTGCAGTTGATTGACCCTCCCAGTTTCTAGGTGGTGCACTCATTTTGATCTTTTCCAAGGTGTTAACCTTTTCAAGGGTAACCTGCTCTGATACCAATTGATGTTTTATACGCCAATGCCACACAAGAGGGAGGGTGATTTGTGTGGTGTCCAATTTTCGAGTGTTGTCTCAATAG
This sequence comes from Nicotiana paniculata, assembly GCA_005239505.1. NCBI lineage: Eukaryota > Viridiplantae > Streptophyta > Magnoliopsida > Solanales > Solanaceae > Nicotiana > Nicotiana paniculata. Next base: position 1,908 of record ML331527.1, read on the forward strand.
AAGAATCTGGTTCTTCTTGGTGTTCCAACTTCTACTAGTGCGGAATAATAAATGCAGTAAAGTAAAAACACAGATATTTTTACGTGGAAACCACCTGGCTCAAAAGGTGAAAAACCACGACCTACCCCTCAGTAGGATTTTCCCAAACTCTTCACTACAACTCTGGGCCAAACAACATTTACAAAATAAACTCTTTGTAAACCTAAGGACTAACTCTAATCCCTTTGTAGCAACCTAGCCTCTAGCTAATTGCGACAAGCTTCAAATTAACTCTAACTTGAAAAATGTGTACCTATTACAATTGCTTCTAATAAAGCTGAAAGATACAATATTAAATTACCTACTACTACCAACTAGACTCGAAAGACAAACTGACGGAACTGGTTCTTCTAGCTGGTCAATAGCCTTTGTATCGCACAAGGATTCTGCTTGCAAAATTTCTCTGGTAATTTTTCATTCAGTTCTTGCTTCAATTATGTCTGTGTGCGAATTATTCTTCAGTAGGAATACTTCAACATTATATAATGCCAGAAGTTAAGATGTTCTTGTTTAGTTCTAATGCAATTCTTCCTTGGTGGAAGAGTTTGTGTTTATCTCAACTTCCTTCCTTTATTTCGGTCCTTCCTGAGCTCGAATTCTAACCCCTTATCACTTTGCAACCTTTTCGCATTAGGAGACAACCTCTTAGTTCATGGATAATTCACAGATCGCGTTTATCTCCTGTGCATGTACGGTTCTTGTGCCAATTGGTTCGTTCGAGATCTTTACCCTGATGGACCTCGTTCAACTGGGTAGGCATTTGTCAATCTTCAAAACCATGCAGTGACTTGGGTCAACAAATGCGAAACCGAATATAAATTCATGAAATATAATTAGAACCAAGTAGAGAACACTTACCCCAACCCTTGTGGTAAAAATCGCCTACAATCGACCAAATCCGAGTATAGGGTTCAAAATATGAAGGAATGAGCTAAAATCCCGAAACTCCAACTCTTAACCCAGTTGCAGATGTCGTATTTGCGACCAAAAGTTTCCAACTGCGGACAGTTCGCAATTGCGACCGCATGTTCGCAATTGCGACCGCATGTTCGCAATTGCGACAAAATGTTCGCAATTGCAACCATGGTTCACAATTGCGACCAGATGTTCGCAAATGCAGAGTTCCAATTGCGAAGTACTAGCACCACCAAACCCAAATTTCACTGAAACGATCCGAAACCACCCTGAAACTCATCCAGAACCTCCCAAACACAAACCATACATGCATTTCAATCATAAAACACGCTACAGATCTTCTCTCACCCTCAAAACACCAAAAAGAGGTCGTCTGGACCCTATATTGACCATGGTCAAACTCCAAATTACTTAACTTAACTAGTCAAATTATCCAAAATACACCTGAGCCCCTCGGGAACCCGTCAAATCATACCAACAAGTCCCAAAATATAACACGGACCTACTCGAGGCATCAATCTCACATAACAACATCGAAACGACAAATCGTGCCTCAAATCAAATTCGATGAACTTTGAACTTTCAACTTCCACAACTCGCGCCGAAACATATCAAATCAACCTGGAATGAACTCAAATTTTGCATACAAGTCTCAAATGATATATCGAAGCTATTCCAATTCCCTGAACTATAATCCGAATCTGATATCCTCAAAGTCAACTTTTGGTCAAACTTATGAACTTTCCAAACCTTCAAATTCCCAACTTTCGCCAATTAGTGTTGAATCCTTCTAGAATTATCCAAATGCAAATCCAGGCATACGCCTAAATCTAAAATCACCATCCGGACCTAACAGAACCATCAAAACCCCAATCCAAGATCAAATGCTAAAAGTCAAACTTGTCAACTCTTCCAACTTAAAGCTTAAATCTTGAAGTTCATTCTTCCAAATCGATTCCGAAAAACTTTAAAACCAGAGCCGTAGATTCACACAAGTCATAATACATCATGCGGGGATACTCGTTCCCTCAAACTACCGAGAAAAGTACAAATGCTCAAAACGACCAGTCGGATTGTTATACAGGGTGTATAGAAGAAGAGTATTTATCAACATTTCTGTTTGTATCATTTTTTGGGTTAGAGGATTCCTGTTAAACATGAATATTCATCTCACAATTTAATTGATAAAAGATAATTGTGTTAGTAGAAGGAGGACTGGCATCGGGTTCCTTAGACTTGTTCTTTTTGGATGGGCCGCCAGCGATGTAAGTGCATGTGTATCCGGGGGAACAGATAGTAAATACATGGTGATGGAAAAATGTGTATGAAAGTTTTAATAAGAAAGGGGGAGTTGTAGAAAAGCTCTAAGAAAATTCGAGAAGAAAGGTTTGTGAAAGTGAAAGGCTAAAGGGGATGAAAAGGGAAAAAGCTTATAGGCGGCAGATGCCAAGGACATTAATACCTAGGTAAGTGGTGAGGGTGTTTGCCGAATCACGGGATAACACGTATTCGGCTCATTAAATGCAAGGAGACGTGCATCTTTCAAGTATTAGAAACCGTTCAGGAACTTTCCCCTAAAGGAAAGGAGTCTTATCTACCTCTCGGTAACATCAAGTTTAGTCACTGAAAAGTAGGGGGAATATCTATATATGGTAAAATTAATGAAGGACAGGTAGATGTTCATCAAGCTGATACATGACAGTAAAGACAGGTAAGGTATGAATAAGTAAATAGTTGTAATCGGTTTCGAGCATATAAGCAGTGTTGTGTGAGCTGCGAATACGCTGGAACTGGGGATGAAAGTTTGAAAGAAATATATTGGTTGAAGAAGGCAATAGTGAAGGATCGGCTGTTACAAAAAAATATTTGCATTTATACTCAACCATTATGCAGCTATCAAGAGGGTTCTTTATTCATATTAAACAGAAGCTTGATTTGGGGATCTTGTCTCCCTGTATTTAGCTATAAATATAGGAAATTATACTCATTGTAGACATGAAATACTGGCATTCAAAAAAGACTAAACTTACTCTTCCTTTCTATTAAAATCTTTTTACTCGGCTCTTTTCTTATTCTTAATTCCGGAAAAGCTCACTTCACAGTCAGATTTGAACTTTCTTCAAGTATTCTTAATTAATCTAATTCTATTCTTTGTTACTTTATATCTTTGGATCAATTTAATTCACGTGTCTATAAATTGCGTTACAAGTTCAACTGTATTATTTTGCGGTTAAACAACTTATAAAGGTATGAAATTAACCAATCTGCTATATTCCAATTTCTTAACTCCCAGCCAATCGTAGTTTAGAAGAATAATGCAAAACTTGGGACTGAGCCAGAATCTAGTAGAAGAATGGTATGAAATAAAAAACTAACAAAAATGACGACTTTAACCCTAAACTTTCTAACATTAAGTTATTATGACTTTATTTTCTTTTTGATTTTTTTGTTTATCAATAGTAGGACTCCTAATATCTTAGTTTGTCTTCTATAATTAACTTAACTAAAGCAGTGATGAGGTCAAATTTTTATCAAAAGAATAAATATGTGTAAAAGAAAAGTGGAAAAATTACACGACACATAAAATATTTATACTATATTTATCATTCGTAGCTATACTTTCAACAAATTTATAATTTGTAGCTATATTTGAATTTTATAGCAAATCCATGAAACAACAAGCTCTCGCATCTCAATTGGTTAAAACGTCCGCTTAGTTAGCAAAAGTCTTGAGTTTGACTCTTAACAAGAGCATTTTAGTTTTATGTATTTTTGTAAGTAACAATTGAACAATAGCTACGAATGGTAATTAGACTATAATTACTAGGCTCTAAACTATAGTGATTTATGAAAATTTCTAAAAAAATATTACTAGTAATATCTATATATTTGTTTAATATTTAACTTATAATAGATTCATTCAAGTTAAGTTAGATAAGTCAAATAATGCATGGATGATAATATAACTTAATGATGAAGAACAAATCCGTGCGTATGTGTGTCAGCAGCCATTACTGTAACGTACGCATGTGAATGAATTAAATTAATTAATAAAAGAACAGAAATTAGATACCATTTGAATACGTAACCAAAGTATAAATAGCACGGACTAGCTAGTTTTTGGACTGACAATTAAAAAATAGTTAGCATTTGTAAAGTCATTAAAAAATAGTCATTATTTTGCTGTAACACGAAAAGTTCCAGCATAATATATTGGAGACTGGTGCGCCTGTGTATGAACTTTCAGCATATTATAATGGAACTCGAGCACACGGAAAGTTCCAGCATAATATACGGAGCACCTGCGTATTATGTTGGAAGTTAACATTCGAACTCCAGTATATTATGCTGAAATATTTTCTCAATTTCGAACAGTATTTTCTTTCAAATTTATCTTTACACAAAAATAATTAAATTTCAATATTTTTTAATTACCATTTATAAATTTAGCTATTTTTTATTTTTTTCTCAATCTACTCTGTTTCGTAATGGATTTCGAGAATATACTAGTTGGTCCACCTACAAATAATCCTCCTTTGTTTTTCTCTAATTTTCAATTGTTTTATTCTTGTCAATTCTCTTTTGAATTCTTTTCTTTAAAGCTGAAACTTCTCGGTGTTTTCCCTGTTTTGGTAAAATATATTACGTCTCTGTGTTTTCCCTTATGTGAATATATTTAATTTCAAGAAATGTTAAATTTTAATCTGTTGAAATGTAAATTAAATATGTATTCCCTTTGTTCCCATTTAATTGTCAGAATAACGCTTTGCACAACCTTAAAAAAATTAATTAGGAGTATAATTTATCCAAATTTATCCCTTAAAATTCTTTAATCTTTGTGTATTTATGTGCCTCCTAATTCTAGAACAATGCATACGTTTCATTCTTGTTTGAATAATAGCAATGAGATTTTCCAATATCATGCTAAGAATAGCTAGGATTTTTAAAATAAGATGCCATGCTAATAAAAAAAAATTCTCTTGATTTTATGGAGGGAGTATAAAGTATTAAACTTATCTCTTTAAATACTTCATCCGTTCATTTTTAGTCGCCCATTTTTGACTTTATACCCCTTTTAACATAAAATAATTGAAATATATATTTTATAATAATGCCTATAATAATAATAATATTTCACTTGAAAATAATTTGGGGAATAATTAATTAATGATAATGATAAAGCAAGAAAAAACTTTTTTTAAGTAAAAATTAGTACAAGTAAAAGTGAACGGAGAAATAGGTGCTTTTGGGACGTATACATATTTTTTCATTGAATCTATCAAATGAATCCCAACAAATCATATCATAAAAGAAAATAAGAATACTAAATATTTATTTCAAAAATAAAAATAAAAAAAATCAGTTATTATGTCATATATAAAATAAGACCGAGGGAGTACTACTCAATAAATCCTCTTTCTCAGTCATCATTTGGGTAATTCATGCAAATTTTGCCTAGTGAACAATAAGCAGACGACAGCCACCTCCCAGGTCCGGTCTTGTTTTATTTTGTTTCTTACTTTCATTATTCTTCTCACTCTAAGCTTTCCTTCAGTTGTTCTTAGTGCCTTTCTTTAATTCATGTGATTGATAAATGCTGTTTCATTCATTCCTTCTTGGTTTGGAAAACAGGGATGTGAATTTGAGGAATTTTGAGTTTTTTATTTTTATTTTTATTGTGATTTTTACTCTGACAATTCTAGTTTTTATTATTTTCAAGTGTCATCTGATCACCCTTGTTAGTAAGAGTCGTAATTGTGTCTTATCTGGAGATTTGAGATTTTTATGTTCTAATTTTAGAATGTTTGAGAAATTGATTCCTAATTATTCTGTCTAATCCTTAGTGGACAAAGTCATCCGATACCTATGCTGGTAGGAAATAGTATGTACCTGGTCATGGTAATTAAATTATTCTTAAGATTTTCTACCTCAAAAATCAGAGGTGGAGCCAAGATTTGAACCTTATTAGTTTTGGACTGTAATATTTTTAAGTTACTGGGTTCTAAATTAATAATTTGTACATATTCGATGGATTTTCTTAATACAAAATTTGAACAAAAGTTATTAGGTTCGACCAAGCCTGCATCCCACACTCTGTCTCCGCCCCGGTCAAAAAGGGGCTATATATGTTGTGGTTATTCAAAGAAGGCCATACGTCTATTTTGTTAATGTTATGATCACATGCACTGTGCCATGTTTGAAGGTGAATGTGGTTGGTAAAATGTAGGGTATCACATAAAACTGCTCTGTATTGATTTGGTGAAGAAGAGTAAGTAGATGACTCAATTGAAGGGGTCTGCTTTGTTTTGTGCTTTTTCCCTTGTACTTCTACTTATGGATGGCTGGTTACTGAACTGTTAAAACTGAATTGAGGGCATAGATAAAAACTGTGTTCTAGATTATCTCTTGCTAGCTGTAGCACTGAGTTACGATTCTGCTGCTCGGGGAAGCAAGACTAAACTAGCATAAATGTTAACTGTTTGCACTGACCTGGGGAGCCATTTTAGTGTTAATGCTTTATGTTTCTGCTTTTATTTCCTTATTGTTGAATGTTTTTATTTTTTCCAGCTTTATTTCAGTCATATTATCTTCTTTTCTTTTTCTGAATCTAAAAATGTATTACTCTTTTTCTGTTCCTTCTCGTGAACTCCTAATTCTTTGTTTCACGTGATTCTTTCTTGACTTGAATGTCAAAAATAGAGACTTCTCCGTTTTATCCCAAATGATTCAAGTACCAGGACTTATTAATCTGAAATTAATTATGGTTATGGTATTTTGCATTCAGCAGATCGACAGCATTACTGTTCCATAAAATGGAGAATGTTACCAATGTCATGGAATATGAGACCATTGCAAAGGAGAAACTGCCAAAAATGATTTACGATTACTATGCCTCTGGTGCAGAGGACCAATGGACGCTCCAAGAGAATCGAAATGCTTTTTCTAGGATTTTGTAAGTATTTCTTTAAACATATTGATGCTACTAATATTATGTTTACCTTTTAACCTTACGCCTTTGCATTTGAATTGTAAAAATATTACAACTTTGCAAAGAATTTTCTTCCTTCAGCTGCTGAAATTTCTTCTTCTTTCAAATAGGTTTAGGCCCCGCATTCTTATAGATGTAAGCAACATTGATACAACCACAAGTGTCTTGGGATTTAAGGTTTCAATGCCGATCATGGTTGCACCGACTGCAATGCAGAAAATGGCTCATCCTGAAGGTATCTGCTATTATTTCTTTGAATAATGGCAAAGAGAGCTGGCTAAGTACCATAAAACATATAATGATTACTGATTGATATTTGATACTAAGGTGGTGGTCTCACTATAATCTGGACAAGGAACAAATGGTTTATTTTCTATCAAGAAAAGTCACTAAGAAAGTCAGATTTTGAAATAGTTGTATGTTGTTGTTTAGACTAGTGCATGCCATTTTTCAGAATTACAAGGAGAAAAATTCCAAATTGTTCACTTGCGAGTGCTTCATATTCTGTCTTGTATCGTATAGTTATGAGCTCTGACTTAGCACACCTCATTGAAAATATAGCAAGTGAACTCCATCTTTTTTGAATTCTGTTTGATACAAACACTCTAGGGGTTCATTCAGGAGTTTTAACTTATTTGTTTCTATAGGTAGACAACTGTTTTGAAAATGTGGTAGCTTTAGTTAGTAGCAAATGCAGAGCTATATGTTACGTGGCTGGAATAGCAGCTTATTTTCTCCGATTCTCGCTAGATGGCAGTACTTTTTGTGCATTTCTTCCTGGAGTCACTGTTTGATTTGGTTCATTTGTAACTCATAAGCTTTTTGAATAGTTTAAGTGACGATAGTCTTGTTGTGACCAGCAACGTTTGTCTGAGAATCAAATACTTTGATGCAGGAGAATATGCAACAGCACGAGCAACATCAGCTGCTGGCACCATCATGGTTTGGATTTCTAATTCTATGCTTTCCCCAACCCCGATCCAAATGATTAAAATTTGGCTGAGTGCTAGGCTTGCTGCTCTAAATTTATTTGCGTGCATATCCTTCTATTAGCTGAAATATAGTTGATGTTTTTTAGACATTATCGTCATGGGCTACTTCCAGTGTAGAAGAGGTTGCTTCAACGGGAACAGGCATTCGCTTTTTCCAGCTCTATGTGAGTTTTTATGTTCAGTTTATCTCTTCTTACCTATATTATGAAGCATGGATCAGAAAAAGGAAGTGGTGTTTTTTCTTCCTTCAATGGATCTACATGTCTCTCTTCTTTTGCATGTCCATCACAATTCATATTAGAGAAGCAAATCTTGGGTGTGTATAAATATTGCTTCATAATGCAATAAAAAATGTGAGAGGAAATACAACAACAACAATCCCAGTGTAATAATCCCACAAAAGTAGGGTTTGGGGATGGTAGTGTGTAAGCAGTCCTTATCTCCACCTTGTGAAGGTAGAGAGAGGTAGAGAGGTTGTTTCCGAGAGACCCTCGACTCAGAGATGAGAAGAGAGGAAATAAGATATAAAAATCTTCTTAATAATTGGTTTTAAATTGCATGAAGTATTTTCAGCTTCGTTAAATTAGGAAGTTTCCTACTTATAATGACGAAATCTTTGAGAATACTCAACACAAAATTCTTATTGATTTTCCTGACTTTCAACAAACTCATTAAAAAAAATTTACTCAATAGTTTTTAGCAATTCTCTCCACTTTCAACATGCAGCTTCAAACTTGAGGTAGTAAAACAAATTAATTTCTCAAATCAAAACTGGAAAGTCAAGTTGAGTACGTCTGAAAAAGTTGTTGAAGAAGCATTCATCTGAATAGTTTCGTTAAAAATACTGTTGCCTGAAAAAAATTGACTTGATGCTTCCATGAGAGAAAATTGACTTGATGTTGGCTGTGAAACTGACTTGGTGGTCACTACTGTGAATCTATGAGACGTGACGAAACTTGAGGACTGCATGCTTCTAGTTTGACTAGAAGACAGACGAGTAAGCTACCAACTTGACCAAATCCTGAGAAACTATGCTGCTGATTTGCCACTAAGTACGCGATGAATTGATGACGATATGCCGTGGATGATGGCATATTTTTGATTGTGCAATAACATGTCGCTGATTGGACAAAAGTGAATTGATGTCTTGACAGGTCAGCTAACGTGAACAGACGACCCATAAAAAAGACAAGACATAAAAAGGGATGTGCTGCTGGAGTGGTAATTAAAATAGACCAGAATACTCAAAACACGAATGGGGAAAAAAAAGTTTGGTCAGATAGGTAGTGTAAGGCCACCCCCTGGTACTCATAATCTATTCAGATCTCTACCAAAATTGCAGAGGTCTTGATACCATGTGATAAGGGAAGATATAAGAGAGTTTCTTATGAATTGTCTCATGAGTCCTCTGTGTCCATCAAATATTTTTTCTTTCTTTAAATCCCTTATTCTTCTCTTTCCTGTGTGACTGTCCACACTGAGTCATAACTACCAAAAATTTGTGTGACAACTGGTTTGATATGCTTATCATTTTTAGATGAGGTTATTATTAGAACACAGCCTTAAGTTCTATTACATATTTCAGGTGTATAAAGACAGGAATGTTGTTCGGCAACTTGTGAAAAGAGCGGAAAGGGCTGGTTTTAAGGCAATTGCCCTTACAGTGGATACCCCAAGACTTGGTCGAAGGGAAGCTGATATCAAGAATAGGTATTAAGCACCATTTTTTATTGTCAGTTCGTTGTCCAAAGGTTTTGATTGTTTGATTTGGTCATCAGCTAGTTTCGCGCATAGGTAGAGTTGATTGATATGGTGGTTTTCATTTGGCTTCTGATAGGTTTGTTTTGCCACCTCACCTGACATTGAAGAATTTTGAAGGACTGGATCTTGGAAAGTTGGATAAGGTAAATGATCTAAAATCTGACATACTTGAGACTAAAGTTTATAAATTGTGCAAACTTTTGCCGACTGGCACTTTGTTTGGTGATCCTGCAGACGGATGACTCAGGACTGGCTTCTTATGTTGCCGGCCAAGTTGATCGGTCTCTTAGCTGGAAGGTATGCTGCTGCCTGACTTCATCCTTACAGGAAGAATGTTTGTAAATTTATTGTCATATAAAAACTCTTGTGAAATTTGGACAGGATGTGAAGTGGCTTCAGACAATAACACACTTGCCAATCCTACTGAAGGGTGTATTAACTGCAGAAGATGGTATACCAGAATATTATGTCAATTGCTTTGGTTTTTCTTTTTCTTCTTTCTCTGCCTCTTTCTTTGTATCTCTATCTTCTTTTTATCAATCACATTTACTGTTTTTTCTTCTTTGACAAGTTTAGCAAGGATAGCTGTAGAATCTGGAGCAGCTGGAATTATTGTGTCTAATCATGGTGCTCGACAACTTGATTATGCTCCCGCAACAGTTATGGCCTTAGAAGAGGTTAGCTTCTAGTTATTAAAAGTATGGTGCCTTTCTCAGTTGAAATCTACTCGAATTACATCGCTCAACTGATATTACCTTGACTTATATAACAGAAGTTGCATATATCTTCTCTCCTTTAATTTATTCTTGTCCTTTCATCTATACAAGCATGTAGAGACATCTTCACCCAGCTACGTGCATGGAAATGAAAATAAAAGTTAAATCAATCATGCTTTTCTCATGCTTCTTTATATGCTGAATCCACTCCTCGTATAAAGATGGGAGGTTTGAGCGGGGGATAGAGGAGAATATAAATTGTGTGCTAGGTCTGTGATTTTCTAGTTGGCTGCTTGATGTTTTGTAGTGTTTTTAAGATATTTTTAAGTATTATTCTAATCAACTTGTTGAACCTTTAGTGTTTCTAAGCTCATAATCTTGATAGGAGTTTCACATGTTAAAATTTTGGCTTCATCTTAATAAAACTTGCAGGTTGTCAAAGCAGTGCAAGGAAGAATTCCTGTTTTCCTTGATGGTGGAATTCGCCGAGGGACAGATGTCTTTAAAGCACTGGCTCTTGGAGCATCTGGTGTATTTGTAAGTAGAAGTATCACATAATTTGGCAGCAATTTTTGCTAGTACCTATTTAAGAATGGAACTTATTAACTCAGTTCCAATTTCATTCACATAATCAAACATTCCTCTTCTTCTTTCCCTGCCTCAAATGATCAAATTTTATAAAATCGTTAGGAACTTAGTGACGAATGACATTATTTGTTGTGGTGTTGCTCAGACTGACCATTTTGCTTGATACATTTACAGATTGGAAGACCAGTTGTGTTTTCATTGGCCGTTGACGGAGAGGCTGGCGTTAGAAAAGTACTTCAGATGCTTCACGATGAGTTTGAACTGACAATGGTGTTAAGTGGTTGTCGGTCAATCAAGGAAATCACTCGTAGTCATATCACGACTCCTTGGGATCCCCCTCGTATCACACCCCGGTTATAAGCTGAAATCTCAACTTCATGTGCGCAACTCCACAATTCAAAAATAAGTTGCCTCCTATTAGGAAAACCACCATAAGTTCATGTATTATCACAAAGGGAAGAAAAAGATTCATCAAACTAAAGACTGCATATATTGCTTTTTACAACTTGGAATTGTCCTCAGAAGTAGATATTTGGTTCTGACTATAGCTGCAAGAGAAGTTATTAGGCAGTTTTTAATGCAGTCAAACATGTGAAAGTTCGGTTGTAGGAAAAATGTCTAGCAAAATGCAGCCTTTGAACTCTTTTTGCTGTTACATTGATGCTTTATTTTCATGTTAGGCAACCCATCATCTTTATTACTCTATTTGAATTGCAACCATTGTAATAGGTGAGGAGTGGATGCTGCAAGTGTATTCTCTTTCGTCATGGTACTATATGCAATAAAATATTTCTGTGAGAGTTATGGTGAAATATATTTGGGGCTTTTGCATCTATACCCGCTTTTTGGGTCACGTTTTAACTTATACCCTGCAAGCCTACTCACTTTTCGCATAAACTTCAGACATACGAGTCTGAAGTAGCAAAGGCATTCACAAGAACTTCAGTATTCTAGGCTTTTTCAAAAACTTCAGCACTAAATAAGCTGAAGTTTTATCCTGGATTAATTAGTTTTGTCATAAAGCTTTTTCAAAAACTTCAGCATCTTCTGCTGAAGTTAATTAATTCATTTGTAAAAACTTCAGCACTCTATATGCTGAAGTTTTGTCCTGGATTCATTAGTTTTGTCGTCATTAGCTTTTTGAAAAACTTCGGCAGAAGATGCTAAAGTTATTTAGTTTAGATGTAAAAACTTCAACACCGAATATGCTGAAATTTTGTCCTAGATTCAATAGTTTCTCATAAAAAACTTTTTGAAAAACTTCAGCAGAAGATGCTGAAGTTATTTAGTTTAGTTGTAAAAACTTCAGCACCCAATATGCTGAAGTTTTGTCCTGGATTAATTAGTTGTCATAAAGCTTTTTCAAAAATTTCAGCAGAAGATGTTGAAGTTATTTAATTCATTTGTAAAAACTTCAGCACTAAATAAGCTGAAGTTTTGCACATGTATCAGGAAGGCGGCGCCTGAAGTTGTAAAATTTAAGGTATATGTTAAATAATATTAAAAATATGGGTATAGGTTAAATGGGGGCGACCAAATAGGGCGCCCCGTGCAATTTCTACAATATATTTAGGGGAATATCAATAGTTATGGGTCGAATTGTTATTTTTGACATTAAAAAGAAAAAAAATGTTTTTCTATTTTAATTGATTTTTTGGCTCTTTACAAACTTATTTTCAGTTTTACGACCCTACCTCTTTTTTTATTCATGGAGATTTATTTTTACACGTAAGAGATCTGTCTGTTACATATAAGAGATCTAAAAAGATTATTTTCTTAAATTCAAAATTGTAAAGGGGCTTGATGTACAAATAGCACATTTTAATCTGGTGTGAGAGATAGCAGGTTACTGGATTAGTAGTTAATTTGGTGCGTGATCACCGATTTGGTCAAAGCTTTGACCTAATTACACAGACATTTAGCCTAATATAAAGCTAACTTTGAACCTTGGCTTATTATGAAACTCTCAGAGTTTCAACGTACTAAATATTTTAATGAGCAGAATGCAACATATGGTGCCTAACATTTTAAACATGGAATGATTTGAGTGATGGAACTTGTGAGTGGGCAAACACAAAATTCGATTATGTAGGTTATATAAACCTCTAGTGACAAAACTTAAAAGAACAACTCAACTTTATAATTGAAATGATTAAAAAAATGTACTTTTTTGTTGTTCTCGGTTGCAGATATACACAAATCAAATCATGCATTTTGTCATGAGGTTTGTGTGTTCGTGTAACACTAATTAGTATTGGTTATATATATATATATATATATATATATATATATAGAGAGAGAGAGATAGAAAAATGATATTGTATAACCTCTCTTAAACTAATAGTCGAAAAAATATATTGTTGTTATAAACAATAACAGAAGAAAACAATATTACAGAGAAAAAAAGAGAGGAAATTTTTATTGAAAAAAAGAGAGGAAATTCTTATTGAATTTAGGGGAAAAATGACGTAGCCACAAAGTACAACTCTCTAAAAGATAGACATTCACTCTAAATAGAGTTCTGTTTATAACACCTCCCCTTGAATGTCTATTTAACAAATAATGTGCCTCGTTAAAACCTTAACTAAAATAAAACCCAATGGGAAAAAAAATTCTAGAAAAAGGAAAAGAGTACACATTTTTTTGGTTGCCTCGTTAAAAACCTTGCAAGGAAAACCCAGTGGGACAAAACCTTGTAAAGGGAAAAGAGTGCAACGCGCATTAACTCCCCCTGATGAGAGCATCAATACACATCCTTGAGCCTTCGCATCCCAATCTTGTGTATTAGCTTCTTGAAGGTTGATGTTGGTAGAGATTTTGTGAACAAATCAGCCATATTATCACTTGAACGAATCTGTTGCACATTGATATCACCATTCTTTTGAAGATCATGTGTGAAATAACTTTGGTGAAATATGTTTTGTCATATCTCCTTTTATGAATCCTCCCTTCAATTGTGTTATGCATGCTCATACAAAATTGTGCATAGTTTGTTACACTTCAAACCACATTTGTCTCGAATAATATGTATTATATACCTCAACCACACACATTCTTGACTTGCTTCATGAATAGCAATTATCTCAACATGATTAGATGAAGTAGCCATGATTGATTGCTTAGTCGATCGCCAAGATATGGCAGTGCTTCCACATATAAACACATAACCTGTTTGAGATCGAGTCTTGTGTGGATCAGATAAATACCCAGCATCGACATAACCAACAAGATCAGGACTGCAATTATTGCCATAAAATAAGCCCATATCAGTAGTTCCTTTTAGATACCGCAATATGTGTTTGATTCCATTCCAATGTCTCCTTGTAGGAGCAGAGCTATATCTTACTAAGACATTAACTGAAAAAGTTATGTCAGGCCTTGTAGTATTGGAAAGATACATTAGTGCATCAATTGCATTAAGATATGGTACTTCAGGACCAAGTAGCTCTTCATTCTCTTCTCGAGGTCGGAATGGATCCTTATTCACATCAAGTGATCGAACAACCATCGGAGTACTTAATGGATGTGCTCCATCCATGTAAAACCGTTTCAGTACCTTTTCTTTGTAGGTAGATTGATGAACAAAAATTCTGTTTGCCAAGTGTTCAATTTGCAAACTAAGACATAATTTTGTCTTTCCGAGATCTTTCATCTCGAATTCTTTCTTTAAATAATCAATTGTTTTTTGAAGTTCTATATGAGCTCCAATAAGGTTTATGTCATCAACATATACGGCAAGTACAACAAATTCCGATGTTCTTTTCTTTATAAAAACACATGGACAAAGGGCATCATTTATATAACCTTCCTTTAATAAATATTCACTAAGCCAATTATACCGCAGACGTCCTGATTGCTTTAGACCATACAAAGATCTTTGCAATTTGATTGAAAACATTTTCCGAGACTTTCAATTATGTGTGTTAGGCGTTTTAAATCCCTCGGTAATTTTCATGTATATTTCATTATCAAGTGAGCCATAAAAGTAGGCGGTAACCACATCCATAAAATGCATGTCAAGATTTTCATGGAAAACAAAACTAATGAGATAACAGAACGTTATAGCATCCATGACGGGTGAATGTGTCTCTTCATAATCGACACCAAGCCTTTGTGAAAATCCTTATGCAACAAGGCGTACCTTATATATTTGTACCTAATTTTTCTCATTCCTCTTGCGTACAAAGACCCATTTATAGCCAACAGGCTTAACACCATTAGGTGTTTGGACTACAGGCCCAAAAGCTTCACGTTTCGCAAGTGAATTCAACTCTGATTGGATTGCTTCTTGCCATTTTGGTCAATCATGTCTTTGTCGATATTCTCCAACAGATTGAGGTTCAAGATCCTCATTATCTTTCATAATGTTAAATGCAACATTATATGCAAAGTCATAATCCACCACTATATCGACTCGATTCAAATTTGTCTCAATATCGATTGGATTTATTGATAGTTCCTTATTATGTTGAGTCTCGGGCTCAGTGTTTTCTTCATGAATCTCATAATTTATTAAATCGTGAATTTCTTCGTGAGACTCTTTCGTAGTGTCATTTTGATCATTTATTTTTGTTTCTCTAGGGTTTCGATCCTTAGAACCCAATGGTCTGCCACGTTTTAGGCGTGCTTTTGACTCATTAGCTATGACATTAGAAGATTGTCCAATAGGGACATCAATACGGATTGAGACATTCTCTGCAGGGATATGTGATTTTGTTATCCTTTTCAAATCCGTAAATGCGTCTGGCAATTGATTTGCTATTTTTTTTCAAATGGATAATCTTTTACACCTCTTTTTCACAAATAGAGGTACGTGGATCAAGATGAGACAATGATGGATTTTTTTCACAAAATTTTCCATTTGTTTCACCATTTTCTCCCCCTAATTTTGGGAAAAGTATCTCATCGAATCGACAATCTGCAAATCGAGCAGTGAATAAATCGTTCGTTAATGTTTCGAGGTAGCGAATAATGGAGGGCGATTCAAACCCAACATATATTCCTAACCTTCTTTGAGGACCTATTTTGGCGCGATATGGCGGTGCTACAGGCACATATACTGTGCATCCAAAAATTCTTAAATGAGATATATTAGGTTCATGACCCAAAACTAATTGCAACGGGGAATATTTATGATAATTTTTCGGTCTGAGACGAACTAGCATTGCTGCATGTAAAATGGAATGACCCCAAACAGAAGTGGGAAGCTTCATTTTCATGAGTAACAGTCTTGCTATTAATTGACGTTTAATTAAAGACTCATCAAGGTCATTTTGAGTATGAACATGAGCTACAGGATGTTCCACTTTTATCCCGATTGATAATCAATAATCATTAAATGCTTGGGATGAAAACTCAGCAGCATTATCAAGTCTAATAGACTTAATTAGATTGTCGGGAAATTGTGCCCGTAATCGGATAATTTGCGCCATTAATTTTGCAAACGCGAGGTTGCGAGATGACAATAGGCACACATGAGACCATCTAGAGGATGAAACTATTAAGACCATAAAATATCTAAACGACCCACTAAGTGAGTGAATAGGTCCACAAATGTCCCCTTGTATACGTTCCAAAAACGCAGGGGACTCAATCCCAACCTTTGTTGGTGATGGTCTAATAATTAACTTGCCTTGATAACAAGAAATGCAAGAAAATTCATTATTTAAAAGAATCTTTAAATTCTTTAAGGCATGCCCATTTGAGTTTTCTATAATTCGTCTCATCATTATTGATCCAGGATGTCCCAATCGATCATGCTAATGTACAAAAGTATTGGAATCAGTAACCTTTTGGTTTATAATAAAATGTGCCTCAATTGCACTAATTCTTGTCCAATACAGGCCACAAGATAAAGATGGGAACTTCTCAATAACCCTCTTTTGGGTAGAGATATTCTTGGTAATGATGAGATATTCAAGATTATTCTCATCTATTGTCTCAATATGATATCTATTTCGGCGGATATCTTTAAAAATCAACAAGTTCCTCTTGGACTTGGAGGAGAACATTGCATTTTCTATGATAAGTATTGTTCCCTTAGGTAGAGTTATAGTAGCTTTTTCAGAGCCTTCAATTAAATTATTACTATCAGAAATTGTAGTAACATCTGCCTTACACATACTTAAATGAGAGAAATATTTCTTATCTTTGAATATTGTATGTGTTGTACATGAATCAATTAAACAAATACTTTTACAATTGAACTTTGATCCAAGTTTACTTTGTGAGGTATCCATATTTGCTTCCCATGGTTTGACATATAAAATAAATATACGAATAAACATTAGTATATTCACAAATAAAAAATAAGCAGAAAAGATATATGTTCGATATTAGAAAAGAAGGCATGTGTTTGTATTATGGTTGAAATTTCTGAGACGTTTGCAATAGATAGAACAAGGTCATGCATTTGATAATGTTCGATATTAGCGAACCCGTGGCATGCGCCTATTTCTTTACAAAATCAAATATGATAGTAGCATATGAATAGTATATTTTAACTTATATACAAAATCAAATACAAATAGGCAAGATGCATCTTATTTGACATATTTCGTAAGACACAATTGCAGTAGGCCATGCAAACATAATAATATTAATTAGGCATTCAGCAGTAATTCTTAAATTATAGAGAAATTGTGGAAACAAATTAAATCACCAAGAAAAAGTTTATAGCACCAACAATAATCAGCTCGAAATCACAACTATGCTGTAGCAGAAATTGCAGACTCAAAACGAATGAAAAGCTACTTTTGCACAGGGAAGCAACTATCATACCCATTACCAATTGGTAATTAATAAATTGATATTATGACAATCACGACAATCAATCAAAATCTTATCGTATGTAACAAAATTAAAAGAGAGATCCGTACCGGTCACAATATATTAATACTTAAATACTCAGCACGCTGAAATATTATTTAAAACGAATACTAGAAATATATTTAATCAAAACGAACTAGCACTAATTCATAAATCAATACTACTTGACACTAAAGACTACTACTCATATAAAGGGCTATAATTACATGATGTTTATTCACCAGCTAATACGAATAAGCAAAATAAAATAAAATCAAACTACTCAATCTTCTTTAACCATAGATCCATCACCAATCAAGTGGTCTATTTTTCCATCAGGGTGCTCAAAGAAGTCTGCCACATCTAAGTGGGTGATGTCAAAATCATTGTCAGAGACTAAATTGGCTTCAAGACCTTTATTCTTTAGAGATGCTTGATAAAGTTCAACCAAATGTCTTGATACACGACAAATATTTGCCCAATACCCTTTTCCACCGCAACGATAACATTCAGTTTCTGAATCATTTGCCTTTGGCTTCTCGTTTTTCCCTTTCCACTTTTGGTGGTTATTTTTTTTGGGGGGGTGATTAACACCAGGAACATTTCTTCCTTGTCCACGGCCACGACCGCGACCATTAATAGGGACACGACCTTTCTCACGCTTAGCATAATGGGAATACACCTCATCCACTTCAGGCAATGGTGTAGACCTAGTGGGTTGATTTTCGTGATTTCTCATGAGCAAGTCATTATTTCGTTCAGCCACAAGGACGAGAAATCAACTCAGAGTACTTCTTGAAACCCTTCTCTCCGTATTGCTGTTGCAAGACCATATTGGAGGCATGAAACGTTGTGAACGTTTTTTCAAGCATATCATAGTCGGTGATAGTGTCTCCACAGAGTTTCAATTTAAAAGTAATTCTGAACATTACAGAATTATATTTAGAAACAGACTTAAAGTCTTGGAGCCTCAGATGAGCCCAATCATATTGTTCTTGTGGAAGAGTGACCAACTTTAAGTTGTCATATCTTTCCTTTAAGCCATTCCACAAAACAAGTGGATCTTTGACTGTGAGATATTCTATTTTCAACCCTTCATCAAAGTGATGGCGCAAGAAAATCAAGGCCTTAGCACAGTCTTGGGTAGATGATTTATTTTTGTCTTTAATGGCGCCTCCAAGACCCATTGCATCTAAATGGATTTTAGCATCCAACACCCATGTCATATAGTTCTTGCCCGAAATTTCAAGGGCAACAAACTTTCTTTTCATAATGTCAATCATAATTAAAAAGAGGAGAAAAGTTATACCTTAATCTTCTCAAAGAGCTTCTTGAGATGATAGAGTCTCGTGCTGATAACGTGTTATAAAACAATAAAAGAAGAAGAACAATATTGCAGAGAAAGAGAGAGAGAGAAAATTCTTATTGAATTTTGGGATGATTTACAATGGGGTAAGACCCCTGTATTTATAGGGGGAAAATGATTTAGCCACAAAGTATAACTCTCTAAAAGATAGACATTCACTCTAAATAGAGTTCTATTTATAACAATTGTACAAATTTTATAGATTTTTGCGGTTACCAAATATAAATAGTTTTGGCCGCAAAATCTTAGACCTATATAGTTCTATGAAAAGCAATTTGATGATTTTAACAACAATTTTGCATTATGTTAGGCCACATAGAAACCATACGCGAAAACCTCCTGTCAGAAAATTTAATTGAGGATCCGTAATACACAACTCACACACAATGGCAGAAGCAGGATATTTACTGAGGGAGCTCAAAAAAAAAAAAAAAAAGAATAAACACGCAAAGAAGTTAATGGGATTATATATATATGATTTAGCGTACACTCATTGCACGTGATCTTTGTGTTGATGAAAATAAATTTTGAAAAATAATATAAAAATATATAAAAGATGTATTTGCGTTATAATATAATAAATAAAAATTTACAAGTTTCAAATGATAGATATTAATCATATTTAGGAATCTGATCTACTCTATTCTATTCATACCTTTGTAATAAGATAGACATCCAAACTCAATTATTATAAACAGTTTTTATAAAACTTTAGCTCGATCTTTATCTTATATTACGTAGAGGTGAATTCAAAATTTCGAGAACGTGGGTGCACCATTGATACTTGATCCCATGACCTTCAATTAGCAACAAATAAGGGGCCAAAATCAGTGAACCACTTTGCCTATTTTGACCATGGGTTCCATCAACTAATAGTAAGTTATTTTTCGTAAATTATGTACATAATATATTCGATATCGTCGGAGGACCACGGTTCACGTGAACACGATTTACATCGTGGTTCCGCCCCTGATATTAACTATGATTTCTTTCTAAGTACTTCTTTTACTCACGACTAATTAACTCTTTTGTTGAACTCTCTAATCAAGTCAAAGGACCCGTCAACATGGATAGATGAGATCTACCATCAATTAGGATCAAAACAACCAAACCAGGCATGTCATAGATGACCCGCCATAGATTAATCATGTACAATTTTGGTTAGGACTAATAAGAGTTGTCTCATCTTAATGATCAAGTACAAAGTCTGAGATGTCTCAATATGTAACTTTTTGCACATAAATGATTAATTGAGACAATGTTTTAACCAAAAAAGATTAAAAAAAAATAAAAAAAAATAAAAATAAAAATAATATATATATATATATACACACGTCATTTTTTATTCATATTCCTTTGTATAAAATATTAATCAATCTATTTACCGTTTAAAATAGATTTCACATTTAAAAAAGATTATCATTTGATTATTTCTAGTATCTAGACAATAAAAGTAGACAAAGAAATTGAGTATGTTCAACAAAAAAAAAAATCGTCCTGATTGCTCTTTGAAGTATAAACTCATGCCTACTTTTTTTTTTATTCATATGTTTTTTTAACGTTCCCTTTTAAATATTAGCATAAAAATTGTAGGATCAGTTAGTTTAGTTTAGTTTCATTAATTTACTCTTTTTCATCCACGGAAAGTAACATGTGAAAGTGATAGTTAAATTACATAAACAGTTCAAATAAGGTAAAACTTATGTAAGGTGGACTTTTGGTTGACTTAAAATTCCTAAATTTTAGGAATTCCTACCTAGTTCAAATAGGAAAAGATTTATTAACCAAAATTTTAGTCTATTTCAAATTACTAAATATTAGGATAATAATTAATTGACTATTTCGTTCAGTACGAACTTTATTTTAAAAGGACAAAAAAAGCGAACGATATTTCACTAAGAGCCTTCGTGATTTTATATATATATATATATATATATATATATATATATATATATATATATATATATATATATATATATATATATATATATATATATATATATATATGAAAATGAATTTAACCTTATATATGTTGTGTAAATTTCGATGAAGAGGGTTTTGATTAACCCCTTACGCCCATCTAGCTCCACCCCTTGTTCACACATCAGGATTCTGCCTCAATTTAAAAGCACACTTACTGTTACGCGGCGTCTTCCTGAAATTCCTTGGAAGGGCGACGTAAAGCTAAGCAACTGATGTCAGTGCAGTTACTGTCCGCCAACTGAGATTCCCTCTGTACGCTAGACGAGATTGTCAGTGTCGTATGGGAAAACCAATGTCAAGAGCAATTGAGAGAACATAAATGAGAATTGAGAAGAAAAAAAAAGTTTGATTGCATTAATGAAAGCTTTACGGAAAAGCAACAAAGTGTTGAAGGGGAGAGACACCAGTACAGAGAATTATTTGCTTGCTAGAAAGATTGATTGCTTGATCCCCCCTAATAGTGCTAAAAAAAAAATAAACAATTGTTACAAGACTTGACCTAACTAAGCTTGAGGAACATAATGTAAGTAACATGAAATAAAACTACTCTATATTTACAATGAAAAGGACTTAGTTTTATACAAGATAGAAATATGTCCATTGTCAGCAACCTTGTCTTTGGCATCACGGTCAACGCCCTCAGTGTTGTCTGCGCGCGGTGCTATTGGCATCTGCCTGCGGTTGGGCGCTAGTGAGGGTTATCTGTGGGGCGACAGAAGCACATGCCCGTTTGTCACTTGGCGAAGCCAAGACCACGGGGTTGTCCATGGCGGTAGGTGTTGGGAGGCTTGCTAGGACGTCGTGGTGCACATCCAAGGGGTCATGGGGCATGGTTGGAAAGCCGCCCATGACATTTTCCCCCACCTGAGTTAGTGACGTCCTCCGCTCCTTACTTGTAAGATAATCATACATTAAATCTTGTAGGCTTTGAGGTTTAATCCTCTCTCCCGAGTATTCTCCTCTGCATCACAGCCCTGCCATTTTACCAAGAACTCTTGGTGACCTTTCATTGAGGCGTGAATCACTCGATCATCAAGAATAGCTTCAGCAAGCCTTTTCCCAGTTGAATTGGGGTCTCGAATACTAGGTATTGTGAGTTGGCTCCATGAAGGATCCTCCATGTCTTCCCGAAAAGGTTTCAGAAGACTGACAAGGAAGACGGGGTGGATTTTCCACCAAGTTGGGGTATCCACCTGGTATGCAACTTTCCCAATGTGCCTTTCAATGGACAAGGGTCCAATGTATTTTTGCAATAGGTGAGGGTCATGTACCCCTGCAAAAAAGTACCGCTTTGGGATTTTGACCATCACTTTGTCTCCTACTTGGTATTCAACAAAGCAACGATTTTGATCAACATGCCTCTTCATCCGCTTTTGGGTTTTGATAAGATAACTCCACACTATATCCAAATTTCCCTTCCATTCTATTGAGAAGCTAGCAGCTCGAGCAGATTTTGACATGTTTGGTGCATTCACAGTGTATGGGAGTAGCGGTTGCTGTCCGATAACAATTTCAAAAGCACTTTTGTTTGTACTAGAGCTCTTTGAATTAAAACACAGTTGAGCAGCATCTAGAAGCTTCACCCAGTTCTTCTGCGATCCTGTTACAAAGTGGCGAAGATATTCCTCCAGCATTCCATTGAACCGCTTCGTTTGGCAATCAGATTGCGGATGAAAACTTGAGCTGTGACTCAATCTTGACCGGGGGCACTTAAAGAGTTAGGTCCAAAAGTTTCTAGTGAAGCGTGAGTTGCGATCACTAACAATGTCCTTAGCAGACCCCAATATTTGACGAGATGGGAGAAGAAGAGTCGAGTTGTAGCTTCCGCTGATATATATTGTGGGGCTACTATAAAGGTATAATACTTGGAAAACCGATCCACCACAATCAAGATAGTTGTGAGATCTCCGACCTTAGGCAATCCGGTGATGAAATCCAGGGAAACGCTTTTCCAAGGTCTATTTGGGATAGCTAGTGGTTCCAAGAGTCCCCCTTGTGACAAGTGGTCCAACTTGTCCTTCTGGCATATTAGACAAGTCTTCACATACTGAGTGACTTCATCGGCCATTTGAGGGCAATAATATGCAGAAGAAATGCCATGGTGCATTCTTTACCGGGATGGCCGGCCCACAAAGTATCGTGACATTTTGCCAAAAGAGTCTTTCGCATATCTCCTCCTTTAGGAACATAAAGTCGGTTCTCTTTCACTTCAAGAAAACCATCTTCCATGTAGAACTAGCGAGTCTTGACCTGTCCTACCAAATCAACCAAATACTGTGCAACATGATCCTTGATGAGTAGATCCTATAGTTGGTATTCTATGGTGGTGGCTACTTCGCTCCCCTTAGGGTGGCGAGTAGGCACACCGATTGTAGATCAACTCTCCTACTGCGTGCATCAGTAACATGATTAGTCTTCCCACTTCGGTACCCCAGGTTGAAGTTAAATTCCGCTAGGAGTTCCTGCCACCTGGCTTGTTGACCATTCAACTTCGGCTTGGTCATGAAATGTTTAACATATGTGTTATTTGTCTTGACCACGAATGCGGTTCCTAGCAAATAGTGCCTCTAAAGGCATAAGCAATGAACGCTGACCAATAATTCTGTCTCGTAGGTGGCATAGCACCACTCTACATCCTTCACCTTCCGGTTCTCGTACTCTACAAGATGCCTTTCTTATAGAAAGACTCTACCAAGGGCATAGTCGAAAGCATCTGTTTGTACCTCGAATGTCTTGGCCAAATCAGGGAGGGACAAGATGGGGCTACTAGACATAGCTGCTTTCAATGCGTTGAAGGCCTCCGCTCGCTGGTGTCCAAAATCCCAAGGCGTATCCTTCTTGAGGAGTTATGTCAATGTCACTACGATGAGGGAGTACTTTTTCACAAATCACCATTAGAAGTTGCATAGGCCAAGTAACGCCCTCAAGGGGTGGATATCCTTAGGCGTCAGCCGATCTGTGATAGCCTGAATCTTTTGTTGGTCCATCTCGATCTGCCCTTCCTCAAAGACATGTCCGAGGAAGTCAATCTATTTTTGAGCAAAGGAGCACTTGGATAGCTTCGCACATAATTCATGTTCCCGCAATCGGACTAGGACCTTCCGTAAGTGCTCCGGGTGTTCTTCTAGTGTTTGACTATATACCACAATGTCATCCAAGTAGACCACCACGAACTCGTCAATGTACTCTCGAAAGACTTGGTTCATCAGGGTGAAAAATGTTCCTGGAGCGTTAGTCAAGCCAAATGGCATAACTAGGAAGTTGTATGACCCATATCTTGTCATGCATGTCGTCTTGTGTTCATCACCCTCTGCAATCCGAACTTTCCAATAACCTGTCTTCAGATCTATTTTGGTGAACGCTATCGCACCATCGAGTCTATCAAACAATTCTGCCATTAGTGGAATAGGGTATTTGTTCTTCACAGTGATTTTGTTTAGAGCCCGATAATCCACATAGGGTCATAAGCTGCCATCATGTTTTATTTGGAATAGCACAGGGGACCGGTATGGGAACTTTGAGGGTATGATGATCCCTATGTCTAGCATTTTCGTCAACTGTCTTCGAGGCTCGGTGAGCTCAGGTTGTGACATTCTATAAGGCACCCGAGCGGGTGGATTCACACCCGG
Organism: Nicotiana paniculata; assembly: GCA_005239505.1. Lineage (NCBI taxonomy): Eukaryota > Viridiplantae > Streptophyta > Magnoliopsida > Solanales > Solanaceae > Nicotiana > Nicotiana paniculata. Next base: position 26,693 of record ML331527.1, read on the forward strand.
AACCAACTCGATCTCATAGTCCACAGTGCGCCTAGGGGGGAGTCGCTTTGACATGTTCTATGGCATGACGTCTTCAAATTCTAGTAGAAGCTCCTTCTTTAACTGCAAGGTCGAGATGTTCTCAGCGACCATCTTTATGGGCATGCACGGGATAATACGGGGCTTGGCCTCGTTTTTTCCCATCATCAGTAGCATGTCTGCATACGGCATGGGAATGGTGTTGGTTTGCCTCCGGAATTCCAACCCAACTATCAACTCTAAGTTATCTATGATTACCACGTGCAGATTGAATCTTCCTTCATAAGGACCAAGCTTCACTGGTACTTCTTTGGCTATTCTATCCACTGGTTGAGGAGGTGAGTTGATAGACTTGACACGACCTCTGCCCTCTCCTACAACAAGACCAAGGCGCTCCACCTGAGTCGAGGCTAAGTAGTTATGGGTAGCACCCGTGTCTAAGCCCTAATGGGATTGCCATTTACCTTTATCTCGACGAACATTAAGGTCCTCTCTTTTTTAAGAGGAGTCTTCTCATCCGCCTTCTTTTTCCCTTTCTTGGTGATTGGGCATGGGTCCTTCTTCTTACGGATACCAGCACTGGTTTCTGCTAAGGCCTTAGAAATAAAGCCAACAATTGCATTGAAGGCACCTACTGGTTCGTTCTGGTCCGCATCATATGCGTCGTCTTCTGTCCCATCATCAAAAGCGTGATGGGCGTTCATTACTTCGATGTGGTCCGCCACAATGACGGCACCCTGAAGGGGGTTTCCTCCCCCCGATCATTGTTGTTAGATACATTGCTAGTACTGCCTGAGGAGGGAGCCTTAGATTTGGTTGCACTCCGATCTCCCCCACTTCTTCTAGGTCCACTAATGCTAGGCTGGCCCCTTTGTATCCTCCTCGGACAGTCTGTTGAGGCCTATCCTTCCGAGTTTCCCCCTGATAGTCCCCAATGCACTCCGCTGCTTGGATCGCCTTGGTAACGTGTCTACCCTTTGTCTTTGCAGCTCCATACGGGCATAAGGTTTTAACCCTTCCAGGAATGTGAAGAGTTTGTCTTTGTCCCCCATTTCACGTATGTTCAGCATGAGCACGGAAAATTCACGTACCTAATCCTGCACTGATTTGGTCTGGCGGAGCTCCCATATCTTTCTCCTTGCATTGTACTCATTATTTTAGGGGAATAACTATAGGCGTATGGCTGCCTTCAGTTCTGCCCATGTCTCGAGAGCATCTTCACCGGCCCTGATGGCTTCGTACTTCACCCGCCACCAGAGTTTAGCATCACCTTCAATATACATGGTAGCAATTTCTACCTTCTTAGCTTCTTCTAATTCCACCACGGCATCGAAGTACTATTCGATGTTGAAATAGAAATTTTCCACGTCTTTGGATTACGAGCTCCACTGTATGTATTTGGCTCGGGAATTTTCAATTTTTGTGCCACGACGACGAGGTTCACAGCACCCTCATTTGGTTTCCACCTCCTCGAATAAGGCCTTGTAAAGCAACATTGCCAACATTGAGCTGGCCTATCAAGTTGTCTATAGTTTGTTGCATGTCAATCACCCTATCTGCATCTTGTGTCTTGTAGACTAAATCCTCGGCACGCTCCTGTTGGAGGCCCTCGAATTTACCAAAAATTTTGGCTGCCTCTGTGACTGCCGTTTGTCGGTCTCCTTCAAAGTCGCGACTGATGTTTTCTATGTCAACTTCGACCTGGAGCATTCTGCGGTCCAGGTCGTCCAACCGCTGCACTAGGTTGTGTCTTAGTTCAGGCACCATATCCACGATGGATCGTAATACGTCAAGCGTGTCTTCAAGGGCCACAATATGATCCCCATGATTCACCATGGTCAGAAATGGTGGTAATGGCAATGTGTTCCCTCGTTCGATGTCGAGCCTAGGCTGTGATACCAAATGTTACGGAACGCCTTCCTGAGATTCCTTGAAAGGGCAATGTAAGTCTAAGCAACTGATGTCAGTGCAGTTACTGTCCGCCAATTGATATCCCCTCCATATGCTAGACGAGATTGTTAGTACCGTATGGGAAAATCAATATCAAGAGAAATTGAGAGAACATAAATGAGAATTGAGAATGAAAGAAATCTTGATTAAATTAATGAAAGCTATTACAGAAAAGCAACAAGGTGTCGAGGGGGAGAGATACCAGTATAGAGAATTGTTCGCTTGCTAGATAGTTTGATTGCTTGATTCCACCTAATAAGTGCTTAAAAAAATAAACCAAAGTTACAAGACTTGACCTAATTAAGCTAGAGGAACATAATGAAAGTACATAAAATAAAACTACTTTATATTTACAATGAAAAGGACTTAGTTTTCTACAAGGTAGGAACATATCTGTTGTCAGCAACCTTGCCTTTGGCATCACGGTCTGCATGCATGGCCCTGTCAGCGTGCGCCGCGCTGTTGGCATCTGTCTGCGGTTGGGCGCTGGCGAGGGCTATCGATGGGGCGACAGAGGCACATACGCGCTTGTCACTTGGCGCAACTAGGACCACGGGATCATCCATGGCGCTAGGCGTTGGGAGGCTTGCTAGGACGCCATGGTGTGAGTCCAAGGGGTCATGGGCATGACTGGAAACCGGCCCAAGACACATGTGCCACACAAATGTTCCTCAATTGAAGAAAAAAAAATGCCGTTCTTACAAATCCTCAATTAAAATACACAACTTAATAAAATCATGTATTTATATTTCATGATAATTTGTGTGCCATGTCTAACCATTATATGTCATTGATCCTATGGTTCGATCATAAATATTTATAGGGTAGGTAAGCAAGAGCGGATACATAGTGTAAATCGTGGTTCACGTGAATCCGTGGTTTTCCGATGATATCAAATATATTATGTACATAATTTGTAAAAATGACTTATTATTACTTGATGGCACCCATAGTCAAAAGAAGTAAAATGGTTTGTTGGTTTTGGCCCCTTATTTCTTGCTAACTTAAAGTCATGGGATCGAATTCCTTCGTATTTACAACTTTAATTTCTTATTCTTAAACCTTTCTTTTCCTTTTTATTTGACAGCAACACATCCTTTTATTTTAGTTTTCCTGAGGTATCAATGGTACACCCACGTTCTCGAAGTCTTGGATCCGACTCTATAGGTAAGTCAATAATGTTTAATCTTTCCTTCCCCGCCTCCTCCATCGTCCCTTTTACTTTCTCTCTATAGAAAATTCTGCAGGAAGCACAAAGTTAAGTCAGTAATATGTTAAATCTCATAAAATGAGCAAAGCTAAAGTTTCATATAAGGAAAATTTTCATTAATTACCCTTTTAACAACAACAAGAAGGGGGAAAGAAAAAAAGAACGCCCTTTTCTCCTTAATAACCATATTCGAAACTTTTTGGATCGCAAATATACTTTGTTTAAATTAGAATGAATTCATCACACCGTCAGTGCAGTCTGATACATTAACCTCTCATTATGTGCAGAGTTTGAGTATGGGTTGGACCACATAAACCACAAGAATTTATTATACGTTATGTGGGATTCGGTCACATGACAGCCACTTTACCAATTACGCAATTTTCGAGAACCAAATAGAAAAAACAAAAAAAAAAATTCCTTATACCACTGAGACGACTATCAAGAAGACAGCCGACGGTTGGTCTATTACCGACTTATTACAGATTGAACACATGCGTTATGTGTTTTTTTTTTTTAAAAAAAAAAATCATGGTTTATATTTTAGTTTAGATGTGTATCAGCTAACGTACCCTCAGACAATTAATATAACTTTAATGAAAACTATGATTTGCTTTGGTGGGCATACAAGCCCCACCAGGTGCATCTTTCCAGAATGACCTTTAAATTATTTCATGATTAAGATAGACAATAATCCTGTAGATAATTACGCTACTTACACCATAATGTACCCTCCGTCTTAGTTAATGTGAAAGATTCGTTTTTAGTCTATTCTAAACCTAATGATACTTTTATATATTAAAAACTAATATATTTTTAAACTTTTACTTTACCCTATGTTTCAAATAGATTTACTTCTACAAAATTCATACAACAATCAGATCGATAACTAGAAATTAGTGCAGTCATACTTAAATAACACAATTAATTTTTAAAATTTGTCATCTATAAATAGATACCCTTTTTTATTGAGTAAATTTTTTGAGTGGTTATTCAATTTTGAATTCATTACCCAAAAGTCATATTTTTTTCTTACGTAAAAGCCAATAAACTTTGTGTTCATTACCTAAAAGTTATTATTTTTTTTTTACACAAAAATTATTTACTACTCTCTAGTTCTTACAATAGTCACTTTGACTAGATTGTATAAACTTTCACCTGAAAAGTCTATTATGCCATTGTTATTATAAATCCTCTCATTTATATACTATCTTTTATATTATATACTATATATTATATTTTTTCTAGGTAATTTACTTATAATTAAAATTAGCTTTGTATTATTTTATTTATTATTTAAAAATTTTAAAGCTTTATTGTTAATATTATTTATTTCAAAAGTACTAATATGATGTGCCATTATTCTAAATATGGGTATTTTTTTTATTAGATTAATGAATATGACTTGGCTAATAAATCTGTGAGTTTTATTTTATAATTTTCATTTGGCATGGTTTCAGGTGATAATATAGAAGTAAAATACCTAGGTAAAAATATATTATATAGTATATAATATAGAATGTATTACATAAATGAGAAAATTTATAATATCAAAGGCATAATATACTTTTCAAGTAAAATTATTATAAAATCTGGCCCAACTACATCCGCAGAACTTGAAGTCCCCTTCCATTTCCTCTATTCATTACAATATTTTAGACCTTTAACCACCCTTGAAAAGTATGACCTAAACTATCAAAAAGTATGGCATTTAATCAAAGACCACACATTACAACTTTAGGCAACGTTTTTCAGAAGGTGGTCTAAAGGAGCATAACCTTTTCCCTAAGACCACGCTTTATGACTGTTGCTTTATAAGCTACGCTTCAAAAGCGTGGCCTTTACGGTACATAAGCCACCCTTGTACATACCCTTATAGCAACGCTTTTTAACTACTACAACAACACTTCCAAAGTGTGGCCTTCGGTATCTTACAGGCCACACTTTTCATGCGTGGCTTCTTCATAAATCCTTGTAAAGTGCTATATTTTTTATTAAAATAATTTTTAAAATATATTCGGTAATCATATTTATTACTAAACATATGTAATATTATTATATATTTTGTGATTATTTTTAAAATATAAAGATCTCAAACACTACATCAAATAACAAATAACCAAAAAAAATTCACGTGTACACGTGCTATGAACTTCCAACACACACATATACGTGTGTGTGTTGTGTACCATATTTCTAAAATACAACAAATTGTTTAAAGGTGCGTCCTAACAATGAACTTGAAAAAATGATATGCATCATGATAATATTTTAAACACATCAATCAGCTAAATCTAGCATCTATTAGAAACCTCATTCTTATCCCCTTAGCTACATGTAAGCTTTTCTTGTTCAAACCAACAGAAACTTCAGAATGTTTGTGGACCTTAAGGGGTTATAACGCGGCTGAATACACCGTCAATCAAATACATGAACGCTGTTGGAGTATTGGTTAACCCAAAAGACATCACCAGGAACTCATAACACAATAGAAAAATCTACTTCACTCCACAACTAAGCCACACGAGAGGTCCTTCAATACACTCAGAACTCGAAGTCATATCCTAACTCAATATAGACGTCAAATACTTAATGGTTTTTGCCACATTTCCCGCTAGTCCATTCTTGCCACAATCAAACTACCTGAACACATCTAACTATCAATCAAACTCACCACGTAGTCATCTAGTCACAAAGTTTCATCCATAAGGACACCAACGGACATATAAGTCCCCAATACATATGCTCACACAAATGAAATCTTGGCACTCAAGCTACAGAAAAAAATCCGGCCTCAAGTACTCCAGACTGGCCCCTAGCATGCTAAAATCACATCTCATTCATGGAAGTCACAAACCATCAGTGCACGAGTGATACCGAACGCGCACGTGCGCGTTGAATACATGAAAGGAGTTCAAAGAATTACGCTTCAGGTTGAATCAATGGATTCGCACGACAAGAGTTCAAGAATGTGAGATTTTTCCTAAAGGTTCTGCAGCCTCTCGAAGATAAGTACATACGTCTCCGTACCGATCCGCAAGACTCTACTAAACTTGCTCATGACTGGTGAGACCTATTTAACCTTGCGCGCTAATACCAACTTGTCACGACCCATTTCCGGAGTCTGATGACGCCTGTCATGGAACCAGGCAAGCCACCCATTTTATCTATTAAATGCAATTACCCATATAATATCCTTCTTAACAAGTATGAAATCAATAATAATAGTAAGTTTGAATTTGAATTTGAAAAGAGGTTTATAAAAATCAACACCCAACTCCTACAAATCCCGGATCCGGTGTCACACAGTCATGAGCTGCTAATACTTAATACAACCAAAAAGAAATGACCAACATAGTCTGAAAATAAATACGACAGTAGAAAAGGAAGAGAAGACGAGATCACGGTCGCCAGCTGCTACCTCGTCAACTCTGATGAAACTGCGGCTACTCACTGACCAGAGCTAAATCCCGTTGTACCTGTATCTGCACACAAGGTGCAGGGGGTAACGTGAATACACCAACTCAGTAGTAATGAAATCAAACTACGGGCTGAGAGGTAGTGACGGACTTAACCTCCGATAATTTGAACAACAATATATAACTTGGACATGACAGTAATATATCAGGAAATAATCATGATGCATCAATATATGTCTGTAACTCTGCATACTAGCATGAATACATATAGAATCAAGAATGATGTATACTGTAACTCTCATAAGGTGGTCCACTCAGTACTAGACTACGGCTTTCTAGCCCAGGGAAGTCCATCCCGGATATTACATAAACACAAGTGACACAGTCACCAAGTACTGAGGAAAAAGGCTGATCCAGCCCCACGGAGAAGATCCATCTCCGGAACATAATAACCACGGATAAAATCCATCTCCGGAACATAAGAACCACGGAGAAAAATCCATCTCCGGAACATAAGACCCACGGAGAAAATCCATCTTCGGAACATAATACTCGGACAAGATCCATGTCCAGGGAAATCCATCCCTCAGTATCTGTGCGCTCACTAGGGGTGTAAAGACTCCGGAGGGGCTCCTTTCAGCCCAAACGCTATATCAAGCCAACGAAGGCATGATTCCAGGATCGCTGCGGTGTGCAGTCCGACCTCATAACTGTCTCAAAACCAGGCTCCAAGCCTCACTTAGTCAGTACCTTCCAGTCTCACTCACAATGCTCTAACATATGAAAATCAGCCCAAACCAATAATAATATAGAATAAACTAGCAACTTACGAGACTGAGGCATGAAACATATACTTTAACAGGACTAAGTAAATGAAAACAATAATCACAGATAGAGACAGCAATAATCGACCGTTCCGATCTGAACATATCAGCGTGAAGCCTTAACATTTATACTTAGCATGATTTCTATTGCGTTTAAGGTAAATACCACCTTCAAAGTACAAATATCAACCTGAGGTAACCATTAGACAGTTCCATGGGATAAGCCAGGCTACAAATATTCGGTGTACGCCCGCATGCCTGTCACTTGGCAAGTGAGCCACCTTAACTAACATCAAATATCAAATAATTTGGGGTTTCGAACCCTCAGTTCCAAGTTTGAAAGCGTTACTTACCTCAAAATCGGGTAATACACTACTCTGCATTGCCCTTGCCTCTAAATTCAGCCTCCGAGTATTCCAAATCTACCAACAATCAAATGTATATCATTATAATATGCTAAGGAACTAATCCCAATCAAAATGTATCAAAAATACTCAAAAATCCCGAAATTGGTCAAGCCCGACCCCCTGGCCCACGTCCCGAAACTCAGAAATTTTTATATGAAACTGTTCTTCATCATCTCACGAGTCCGTATATATAAAGAACACTAAATTCGGAGTCCAAATGACCCCTCAAACCCCCATTTTAAAGTCTCTTAATCCCAAGCCCTAATTACCTAATTTACATTGATTTTTCCCTAATTCTCCACCATAAATCCGATCTTTACACGGATCCCAGGTGCGCACCTGCGGAAAACCCCAAGACCTCAAATCCTGCACCTGCGCTCGACCTTTCGCAGGTGCGGCAACTACCTCGCACCTGCGGAAATACTTCAACCAGCCCAAACTTCCGCATCTGCGGAGCTTCGCCCGCTCTTGCGGGCCCGCATCTGCGTCTCCTCTTCCGCAGGTGCGAAAACACCAGCACCAGCAACGTCGGCAACAACAATTATGCTCCAAACTCCCTATTAACCACCTGAAACCATCCCGAGCCCCTCGGGACCCTAATCAAACATACCAACACACCACGTATGATCATTCAAACTTATTCGAGCCTTAGAAACATCAAACACAACATCAAAACCCCAAAAACACATCGAATTCAAGCCTATGAACTTTGAATTTTCTAAATTCCACCAATGATGCCGAAACTACAACAAAACAACTCCGATTGACCTGAAATTTTGCAAACATATCCAAAATGATATTACGAACCTGTTCCAACTGTCGGAGTTCTATTCCGACCCTGATGGCCTATTTTTCACTGCCAACCGGAAATCGCCAAAAACTAACTTTCGCCAATTCAAGCCAAATTCTACGCCGGACATCACAAAAATATTCCGAACACACTCCTAAGTCCCAAATCACCTAACGAAGCTATCCTAGCCATAAGTCCGCATTCCGAGGTCGTTTCCCAATAAGTCAACTCTCAGTTGACTTTTTCCATTATAGGGCTATCTTTAAAGACTAAGTTACTGAATTCTCATTTAACCATTCCGATTTCAAGCCTATCGACTCTAACACATCAGTAATAGAATAACCAATCTATGACAAGTCAATGACAACAATAAAAATGCAAGTTCTACGTAAGGACAGATCGGGTCGTTACACTACATCCATGATCCAATCATCTGCAAAGGTAGATCTTAACACTTTACATATGATTAGAAGAACACAAGGTGAAGGAGAGAAACAACTTGATATTCAAGAGCTACAAAATTACAAAAAGGTAAAGACAAACTCAATCCTACCGTCGACGAGTGTTAATCAATTTCTAAAAAAATATGGGTTACAAGTTGGTGGTGAAAAACATCCTTATAATCACCCAAAAATGAAATGCGATTTATGTCCTCTCCTATTATTGATGAGCGTGAAATAGAACTGGATAATTTTGCTGCACAAGATGAAGTTGGTGACGATGAGTTTATTGGAGATGAGGATATGAACCTCGATAGTGCTGCATGTGGTATGTCTTAAACCTTATAATTATTTTACATATTTATTATTTTCTTCTTATGTCTTGCTTGTTATATTAATCTAGGGACATCAGAGAAGAAAAGAGTTCGAGGGCAAACAATGTAAGAATATTCATGCAAGAAGTTTTGAAGAAAGAGAGAAGGTCACATTTGACAAAGGACAAGTAGTTGGACCAACTGACAAGAGAGTGTCTGATTTGACCAACTTTTTAGGAACAATTATAAGGAATCCAAGATTTATCCCCTTGGTGCATACTAGTTGGCATGCTGTGTCAAAGGATATTAAGCAACGAATGTGGGAATATGTCAATGTAAGAATAATTAATTTTTCAATTATATATTTTTTGTATTTTTCCTACTAAGAAAAGATATATACATGAGTGTGTGTGTGTGTGTGTCTGTTTGTTTGTGTGTTGTTTTGCACAGTCCAAGTTCTTAATTGCAGCTGAAGGAGAGAAGTGGGTAATGACTGGTCTTCGTGATGCTTGGAAGCGACACAAGAGAAATATTAAGAAGAAATAGTTTGATAAAAATGCTACTATTGACGAAATGCTACAAAATTGTCCCAATGAGATACCTGAAGTTCAATTCCGTCAACTGATTGAGTATTGGAGTGACGAAGATTTCCAAGTAAGATCAAAACGTGCATTTCTACATGTTCTACCTATTGTTGCAGTATATATTTTTTCCTTTTTGATTTATTAATTAATTTGCTTCTTTTGTTGTTAGGCTATATGTCAATTAAATTCTGAAAACCGGAAAAAATAAAAGTGGAGGCATCGAATGGGACCTATTAATTTTGCAAGAGTGCGTGTGGCATTGGTAATATTTAGTCGACACTTTGTAATCTGACTTTCATTTCTTTTTGTACATTGTCGGAACACAGTGATGTTTTTTTATATCTTCTTTGATGTAATTTGTAGCGCGCAACCAAAGCGAACAACGAGGAACCGTCAAAGTCTGAAATGTTTATTACAACTCATACAAAGAAAGGGAAGAAAGTTCATATGGATACTCAAGTTGCAATAGTAAGTCATGTTGCAAGTTAGGACTTGTTATTGTATTTTCTCTCTGTAACTGAATGTGCTTCTTTAACCGAAGGAAGTTCATATGTGTTTCTGTATCCATTTTCTGAATCTGGCGACTGTATACTTGCAATTTAACTCTGTTTTCTCCTCCCCACAATGCAATTGAGGAGCAGTTCTCATTTTTGGCTGTTGATACATTCCTTTACGTTATTTCTGTTTAACTGGTTTAACTTCATGCCTTAACTCCAGTATTTTACCTGCTATTCTTCTTTATGCTTTTGTAGAGGTTTTTCTTTACAAATTTATTTGCCTCCACACTTTTAAGCAAATGAGATTCTTCTTTAGGTCTCAGTTCTAATGAATATTTCTTTAGAGTGGATTAATTGTTTCACTCCCTTCTCTCATCCCGTAGCCTCACGCTTAGTTACTCTATTTGGCATTCTAAGTTTCAGGCAGTATTGAAAGTCAATTGGTATCATGGTGTCTCTTGATTTCTGTCTGGTTTCGGGAAAGAATAAATAGAAATTGACTCTGTTTGTTTGTTTGTCTATCTTCATGCAAAACAATAGTAACATATAGCATCAATCAGCCAAAAAAAGCAACATATAGCACGACAAATAGAGTAAATAAAGATCAAGAGAGAGTTGGTGTGACCCAAATTTAGGATAGAATAGAACATATTCCATAGGTCCTTAGCCACTCTACAATGCAAGACGAGGTGGCTGACTGTCTCAACTTTTTATGACATATATAGCATATGTTAAGAGCAATCCAGCTGAAGCAAATGACTTTAGTAGGCAGTTTGGCCTTCCAGATTAGTTTCCAAGGCCAGAAGTCAATTATATTCTGAAAACTTAATAGCTGGTAGTATTCGTCAAAGTGAAAATGCTGATGCTTCCTCAAATCAGTCTGTTAATCCAGCACCAAGCCATCAGAAACTTTTGGTTTGATTCCTGTGTTTACAGTGTCGCTATTAGCTACACTGTAGCATCAACATAATAGCAGGTGTGAAACTGTGATTGAATTCCCAAGATCAATACTAACGTTGAAACCCTGAATCCACTGCATTTGCCTAGCCTGTTTCAGGATAAGATCATTCGATTCCGTTTATATTTCTCTACTGTTTCCATCTTCCTTGAATAGCTGTTATTGTTGTTTTGTCAGACATACAGAATAGGAATGTGAGTTCATCAATCACTTGGCAATTAATTACAGTCACATCCCATCCCTAGGTAATTTACTTATAACTAAAATTAGCTTTATATTATTTTATTTATTATTTAAAAAAAATTTAAGCTATATTTATTAATATTATTCATTTCAAAAGTACTAATATGACGTGTCATTATCCTAAATATGGATATTTTTTTATTAGATTAATGAATATGACTTGGCTAATAAATTTGTGAGTTTTATTTTATTAATTTTCATTAATAATATTTCATTTGACATGGTTAAGAACGTCAACTTGAGATTTTTTCAGGTGATAATATAGAAGTGAAATACCTAGGTAAAAATATATTATATAGTATATAATATAGAAGGTATTACATAAATGAGAAAATTTATAATATCAAAGGCTTAATAGACTTTTCAAGTAAAATTATTATAAAATCTCCCAACTAGATCTATTGGCGTCAGCAGAACTTGAAGTCCCCTTCCATTTCATCTATTCATTACAATATTTTAGACCTTTAACCACCCTTGAAAAGTGTGGCCTAAACTATCAAAAAGTGTGGCATTTAATCAAAGACCACACATTTCAACTTAGGCAATGTTTTTCAGAAGGTGATCTAAACGAGCGTAACATTTTTCCTAAGGCCACGCTTTATGAATGTTGCTTTAGAAGCTACGCTTCAAAAGTGTGGCCTTTACGGTACATAAGCCACCCTTGTACATACCCTTATAGCAACGCTTTTTAACTACTACAACAACACTTCCAAAGTGTGGCCTTCGGTATCTTACGGGCCACACTTTTCATGCGTGGCTTCTTCATAAATCCTTGTAAAGTGCTATATTTCTTATTAAAATAATTTTTAAAATATATTCGGTAATCATATTTATTACTACACATATGTAATATTATTATATATTTTGTGATTATTTTTAAAATATAAAGATCTCAAACACAACATCAAATAGCAAATAACCAAAAAAAATTCACGTGTACACTTTCTATGAACTTCCAACACACACACACACACACATATATATATATATATATATATATAATATATATATATATATATATATATATATATATATATATAT
>ML331527.1:39451-68230 GCA_005239505.1 Nicotiana paniculata
ATATGTGTGTGTGTGTGTGTGTGTGTGTGTGTGTATATTGTGTACCATATTTCTAAAATACAACAAATTGTTTAAAGGTGAGTCCTAGCAATGAACTTGAAAAAATGATATGTATCATGATAATACTTTAAACACATCAATCAGCTAAATCTAGCATCTATTAGAAACCTCATTCTTATCCACTTAGCTACATATAAGCTTTTCTTGTTCAAACCAGCAGAAACTTCAGAATGTTTGTGGACCTTAAGTTTCCCATTTGTATTTTATTTGTTATCATCTGTAGCTTTGACTTCCCATACCTACAATTGAGAAAAACTATGATGCATCATTTGTTTTAGCCTACTAATAATATAAAAAAATTATATCTCTATGTCAGCTCCAAATATATAATGTCAGATGAATACACAAAAAGTTGGAAATATTAAATGTACCCATAGAAGCCCATAGGAGCTGTATTGCACCAGATCAATCCACAAATTACACCAGCATGGTAAATGTCTTGTGCATGCTGTTAGAGTAACAACATCTAAAAATTTTAAATGAACAAGTAGCATACTGAAAGAGACTGCATTTCAACTGAAGAGGATTACCAAAAGATCGAAAATTTGGTCAACAAAAAAGATAATATGATCATTAAATTGAAACACCCAGGATCCCGTGTCAATGGCATTCGTTCTTTGCTTTAAGTGGTTCTGCACATTTATTATCAGCAGACAGAGTCTATTGCCATGACCTTAACCGTCAAAGGAATATTTAATCAAGAAAACTTCCTCAAAAAGCATCAAGCGTGATTGAAACACACTACTCTTAGACCACAAAGATAAACAAAACATGATAAAAAAAGAGTTATAAAGACCTTAACATGGTGGTGAGAGGCATCTCATTTTTCTTGGAGATCCCACCAACCCTTTGGCATTAATCCCAACGTTTAACGATCTCGCTAGTGTTCTTGTAAAGGGTAAGTCAATAGAATCCACAACTTAGAAAATTTGTAGCAGTTCTCACTCCACCATGGTGACCACCATATGGCGAAGAGTGGAAAGCTTCAGGAATACCCAATTGTTCTTCTTCTGGTACACATCTCCAGATAACACCATCAACGCAAATTTTGAAGAGATATGGCTTATCTCAACAATAGTCCAGGCAGTCCCGTTTGAGCTTCTTCCTTTGGTTTGAAGAGAACTCATTCGGGACAATGCCGCTCACAAGATAGTTGGCCACATTGGCAAACCAAGGCATCCCTGTCATAGACATAGAAAGGAGTTGCTCGTCCGGAAATGAATCATTGATCTCAAGGACATAATGTGGCCTCCCCTCCTCCTCCAATCGGGACAACTGGTCTGCCACTTAGTTTTCACTCCCCTTGCGGTCTTGGATTTCTAGTTCAAATTCGTGTAGAAGAAGTACCCACCGCATCAATATTGCCTTAGAGTCTTTTTTGGTCACCAAATAACGAAGTTCCACGTGATCGATGTGAACAATTACTTTGGTACCATTAGGTACGGGCAGAACTTTTCCATAGAAAAGAAAATGGCTAGGAGTTCTTTCTCGGTCACCGTATAGTTGACTTGGGCCTCGTTCATGGTCTTATTAGCATAGTAGACCGGATAGAAGATCTTGTTCATTCTTTTCCCCAATGCCGCTCCAACCGCCACATCGCTAGCATCGCACATGAGCTCAAATGGTAAGCTCCAATTTGGCGCAGTAATAATAGGAGTGGTATTCAACTTATACTTGAGTAGTTCAAATTCCCTCGTACAATCTTCATAAACAGGAACTTGGCATCTTTATCCAAGAGTTTTCACAAGGGGTTTACCACCTTAAAGAAATCCTTGATGAATCGGCGGTAAAACGCCACATGACTTAGAAAGCTCCTCACTCCCTTGACGGAATTAGGGGGAGGTAGTTTGGATATCACTTCAACTTTTTCTTTATCAACTTTTAATACCATTATTGGAAATCTTGTGGCGGAGGACAATGCCCTCCTCGACCATAAAGTTACACTTCTCCCAATTAAGCACCAAGTTAGTTTCTTCACAACTTGCCAATACCTTATCCAGGTTGTCTAAGAACTCTTCAAAAGAAAACCCCACAATAGAAAAATCATCCATAAAAATCTCGAGAAAGTCCTCCACCATATCGGTGAAGATTGCCATCATACACCGTTGAAAAGTTATCGGTGCATTGCATAACCCGAATGGCATTCGCGAGAATGCGAAAGTGCCATACAGACAAGTGAAAGTGGTCTTCTTTCTCTTGGTCTTTAGGTGCAATAAGAATCTGGTTATATCCAGAATAACCATCCAAGAAGCTATAATAAGCACGTCCGCTAAACTATCCAACATTTGATCAAGAAATGGAAGCGAAAAATGGTCTTTCCGAGTAACTTTGTTGAGCTTTCTATAATCCATGCACACTCTCCACCCGGTGACAGTTCTTGTGGGGATATTCATTTTTGTCATTTGTAATCACAGTCATGCCCCCTTTCTTTGGGACACATTGCACTGGCGAGGTCCACGAACTATCGAAAATAGGGTAAATAGCCCCAGCATCCAACCACTTGATGATCTCTTTTTTCACTACCTCTTGAATGGCCTCATTCAATCTTTTTTATGTTCCACGGAGGGTTTGGAATCCTCCTCCAATATGATTTTGTGCATGCAAAAGGCGGGGTTTATACCCCGAATATCCGCCAATGTCCAACCTATTTCCTTATTCCTCCTTTGAAGCACCGCAAAGGTGGAATATACCTGCATGTTAGTTAAGCATGAGGAAAGAATAACAAATAAAGTGGAACAAAGGCCTAGAAACTCGTACCTGAGGTGTGAAGGCAAGGGCTTTAACTCCAATGTGGGAGGCTTCTCGATTGAGGGAATTATTGGTAGAGTCTTCCGGTTTTCAAGGTCCAAGGAAAGTTTTCGGGGTCCATAAGTATATGATCCCATTCCTTGCAAGCATAGACACATTCTACAAAGACTTCCTTCTTATCCTCATCATGATTCAATAACACAATATAATGACCCAAAAGGTCATCCCATAATATAATGACCCAAAAGGTCATCCCATATATTTCTAGCTAATTCTGTGTTTCGAGGTAGTGATAATCTCCTTCTATCTCACCTCGATTTTTGTGCGCAGCCGGGGGGTGTAGCCGGGAAGCCTTTATGTGAAAAACTGATAAAAATGATAATTTTATATTAGAAATTTGAATAAAATTGACTTCGGTCAACGTTTTAGGTAAACAGACCCGTACCCATGATTTGATGGTCCCGGTGGATCCGTAGAAAAATATGGGACTTGGGCGTGCGCCCGGAATCGAATTCCGAGGTCCCAAGTCCGAGAAATGAATTTTTAAAAGAAAATTTTTTTCTGAAAATAAAAGAGGTTTTGAAAATGAAATTATATGTGAAACCTATGGTATCGGGCTCGTATTATGGTTCCGGATCCCAGTACAAATTCGACATAATATGTGTGCCATATCTGTGAAGTTTGGTTAGAAACGGACTTCATTAGATGTGATTCGGACCGTAAAACAAAATTTAATGTTTAAAGAAGTTTTGAGGAATTTCATTGATTTTTGGTTTAATTCATCGTCTTAGTGTTGTTTTATGTGTTTTGAAACCTCGAGCGAGTCATTGTTAGGTTATATGACTTATGTGTGTGGTTGAACAGGGTCCCGGGGGCCTCGGGTGTGTTTAGGATGGATGGGCTTCGGGTCAATCCTCCCCTATTTTGCACTGTTGTTATGCTATCTGGTGTTTACTTCTATGCGATCGCATATGCACATCCGTGATCGCATAGAGTAATGTTGGCCACCCCAGTTTTATTAAACGCGATCGCATAGGCAGGTTCTCGATTGCGGAAGTCCACATCCTCTTTCTCCGCATTCGTAGGTGCACCATCGCGTTCGCATAGTGTTTCCACTAGGGCATCGAATTATTCTTCTACCCGATCATCTTCGATGCTTCGCGATCGTGTAGTGTAGCAATTTGGGTAGTAGGTAACTTTTCACACGCGATCGCACTCGATCCTTCGCGATCGCATAGAGCACTTTGGCCAGTGACAATTGTTCCTCTTCGCGATCGTGTTACCTTCTCCGCGATCGCGATGCTTTAAGCCTGGACAACCTTCCTTTTCTTCTCCGCGATCGCAACCAATTCTCCACGATCGTGATTCATTAAAAATCTGGGCAGAATATAAGTCTTCAAAAATGAGGGTTAAGCCATTTTTAAACATATTTTGACTTCTAAAACACGATTCTTGGCGATTTTTGAAGGGGTTTTCACACAAATCGAATGGGTAAGTGTTCTTCCACTAGAATTAATTATATTTCATGAATTAATTCTTGTTTCTATCATTTAAATTGTGTTTTGGGCAGAAGAAGTTGTGAGTTTTGAAAGAAAACTTCAAAAATAAAAATTCATGATTTGAAAGACCAAATGTTATCGGAATTAGATAAATTTAGTATGGGTGAACTCGTATCGGAATGAGTAATCAGAATTTGTAAAAAAAATTGGATTTCGAGGTGCGGGCTCGGGGGTCGACTTTTGGGTCGATTTTTATAAATTTGTAAATATTGAAACTTTATTATTCGGAATAGTTCCTTATACGTTTTATGTGTATTTTGAAGTTGTTTTAGTTGATTTTGAGCCGTCCGGAGGTCTTTCCGCCCGAGAAGTCTATTTTTGAGTACTAGATTGTCATCTTTGAGGTAAGTATCTTGCCTAACCTTGTGTGGGGAAACTGCCCCTTAGGATTGAGTCTTCTTTGTTGGTTGTAGCCCATGTGTGCAAGGTGACGAGTGTGTACACAGATTTATTTGAAAATAGCTTGCCCTTTTTTTTGGATCCGTAGGTTCTTGTAGAACTTGTGTATGAATTGTAATTGTTACATTTGAGTCCTTAATTGTTAATTTTATCCTTTCCTGCTTAAATTAGAGTTTCTTTCTTTTGGATTCCTTCGTTAACTACTTGATCTTAATTGACTTAACTGATTATTTTACCTCTCATATCATCATGCTATACTTTCTTCCTACACTGCATAATTGACTATAATTAGTGTCATCTAGCCCTATAGTTATTTAGCCGTAGTTGGAACATCCGATGTTGAGTGTCAAGCATGCCCGTGAGTCTTACATTGTGAATTATATGATTTTTCCCTTAAGTGATACTTAGTTCTAGTTGATAAACATTTATGTTGTTGATATTCCCTTTATGTTGCCTATTACTGGGCCTTTGTTTAAGCTGAGTTTTATTTCGTGAAGTTACTGTTTAGGTGGGATTGGTTATAGCTGTTTCCCTTGCCGAGATGTTATGGTTTCTGTTACTGTTTATGGTGTTAATGATATGGTTTGTATTGTTGTCTCCCTTACCGGGATATTGTGGTTTCTATTACTGGTTATGTTGTTAATGATATTGTTTGTATTGTTGAATCCCTTGCCGAGATGTGGTGATTTATGGTTCATATTGTTGGTTTTTCCTTTCCAAGCGGTTGTTTTTGATATTGTCGGGGTGAGGAAGAGTGTAAAGCACGAAGGGTGATGCCGTGTATTTATTTATTCATTTATTGTGAGGATGAGAGTGCAAAAGTACGAAGGGTGATGCCGTGTATTTATTTATTCATTTATTGTGAGGATGAGAGTGCAAAAGTACGAAGGGTGATGCCGTGCCATGTTATGATATTAAAGCACGAAGGATAATGCCGTGCCATGTTATGATATTAAAGCACGAAGGATAATGTCGTGCCATGTTATGATATTAAAGCACGAAGGATAATGTCGTGCCGTATCTGTTTATTTACTGTGAGGATGAGAGTATAAGTACGAAGGGTGATGTCGTGCACTTGTTTTGGTGAGGATGAGAGTAAAGCACGAAGGGTGATGTCGTGCACTTGTTTTGGTGAGGATGAGAGTAAAATCACGAAGGGTGATGTTGTGCACTTCTCTTTGCATTTTATGTCGTTATTTCAAATTTGGATATTCCTACTGATATCTTACTGCATTTAATAACAAGATTTGATATTTCTCTTGTGCTGCATGGCAATTTCTGAGTTACGGACTGAGTTTCGGTAGATAAATCTTGAGGAGATTTTGGTCAAGAGATTTTATTGAAAAGTATCATTGAAAGAGTAATGGTTTTCGAAGGGGATTATGTCTGAAGAATTTTTATTTTGAAAGTATACTCGAAAAGCAATTGTCTTGCAGAAAATGATATGTGGAAGTCATTTATTGGGAAGGTATATTGGAAAATTACATATTTTGAAAGAAACTATGTTTTGAGTATTTCTCTTTATTAAAGGTACATATATATATATATATATACACATTTAGAAAGAGTATGTTTCAAAGGAAATCTTTCTATACTAAAATGATTGTATTTGCAAAAGCTTTTCATATGAACTATTGTTTAAAGATTTCCACCAGTTTATGTATTTTAATGGCTAAGGCCCGATGTGAACAAATCGACGTAGAGTTGAATTATTGGTGCTTTCTATTGTAATGTGTTTCCTTTCGGTTTGGCTTGTTTTTGTTGTCCATCTTTCTGTGTATTTTTGTGCTGTTTCGTGATTGATTTTTGTAATTTTCTTCCGCTTTATATTGTCATTGTTGTAAATTATTCTGTGAAGTCTTAGATAAATGTAACGTTCGGTCATTTCTACATTCATGTTATTTATCTTGTAGACCAGTGGTGTCTTGACTAGCCCTCGTCACTACTCCACCGAGGTTAGTCTCGATACTTACTGGGCACCGCTGTGGTGTACTCATACTACACTTCTGTGCATTTTTGTTTGTACAGATCCAGATTTTGGTTGTTAGTAGTTGCGTGGATGATTTCTAAGGAGACTCAAGGTAACCTGTTGTTGTGTTCGCAAGCTTCGGAGTCAAACCTTCCTGTTTATTTCAACTGTACTTACTTATTTCTAGACAGTTGTATTTAGATAGAAAGATTTTGTAGAGTTTATGACTTGTATTTACCGGGTATTGGAAAAAATATAGACTCAGCCAAGATTTCTATTATCGAGATTGTTAAAGTTCTTTATTTATTGTTGTTATGGTTAAATGTTAGGCTTACCTAATCCCTAAGACTAGGTGCCATCACGGTACACAACGGAGGGAAATTTGGGTTGTGACACACAACTTCCAAGGTGTCCTCAACATTTATCACATCACTTGTGTCATCAACAATTACTTCGGTCACAAGATCCACGAACGAACACACTTCGTTGCTATTAGGTTGCCTCATTTATTTACAAACATGGAACACAACTTTTTCATCGCCCACCGGGAAGGTGAGCTCACCATCTTCCACATCAAATAAGGCCTTCCTTGTAGCAAGTAAAGGCCTCCCCAAAATTATTGGCACCTTGTAGTCAACCTCAGAGTCAAGTATTACAAAATCTGCGGGAAGTATGAACTTGTCGACCCGAACTAACACATCATCTATTATCCCCAATGGCCTCTTCATTGTCTGGTCTGCCGTTTTGATCCTCATGTATGTGGGTCTTGGTTTCCCAATCCCCAGTGTATTGAACACAGAATAGGGCATCAAGTTAATGCTTGCCCCCAAGTCACACAAAGCTTTAGCGAAATCGGCACTCCCAATAGTGCACAGGATTGTAAAAGCACCGGGGTCTTCCAATTTTGGAGCCATGGAGTGCAGAATGGCACTCACTTGGTGTGTCATTTTGATCTTTCACAGTTCATTGATCTCTTCTTTGTTATCAAGTCTTTCATGAGCTTGGAATATCCCGACATTTTTTCTAAGGCTTCAACCACGACACATTTGTGGACAAACTTTTCATCATATCAATGAATTTCTTGAATTAATTCTCATTGTTTTGCTTTGCGAGCCTTTGAGGATATGGAGGAGGAGTCCTTGGCAAGGTATCCTTGGACTTGGGCACTACTGGATCCGTTATGTATATTACATGCTCCCTATACGGGTTCACATCATCTTGTGTCTCCTCTACACTTTCATCAATGTCTATCCTCACCTCATCATTAGCTTGCACATCATTGCTTGGCATATCATCATCTTGAACCAATACATATTCATCCACATTTCTTTTTTAATTTGAGGTACTAACAACTCCACCTCTCCTACTTCTTGTTGTCACAGCCATTGCATGCCCCGTATTGTTTCCACCCTTCGGGTTCACCACCGTATCACTTGGTAGTGCCCCCTTTGGACGAGTATTCAAAGCTTGAGAAATTTGGCCAAGTTGGACCTCTAAGTTGCGGATAGAAGTGTTGTGGGAGGCTAATTGGGCGTCGAAGTTAGTGTTTTTCTCTATCATTTGCTTAAACATTGTTTCAATCGGTCCCATTTCATTATTGGACGAACTAGGACCTTGCGACGGATATGGAGGTAGGTTGTTGAGTTCATGATACATCGGGGGCCTTTGAAAGTCCGACCCCCGATTTCCTTGATTGCTATTGTTCCAAACCCGTTGACTATTGTTGCCTCCCCAGTTACTTTGATTGTTGCAACCCCAATTGCCTTGATTATTTCCTCCCCAATTGCCTTGATTACCTTGATTATCCTAATTGTTTTGATTGTTGTTGTTCCCCCAATTGCCTTGGTTGTTTTTGTTGCCACCACTCCAATTACCTTGGTGACCTTGGTTGTTCAAATTTCCTTGATTTCCCTGTGATCTCCATGGTTGTTGATTTGGAGAATTGCTCCTTTGAACTTGATAATTGTTTACATATTGAACCTCTTCATCTTGCTCAGCATATGCATCATCTTGATTATACCCACTATTAATTTTCTCAAATTGCTCCGGATGGTTTTATACTTGTTGACCTCGTTGCCTTCTCTTGTTTACCATCCTTCCACAACATTCACCTGTTTTGGCCCTTGAACCTGTTGAAGTTGAGCCTTGTCCAATTGGTTCATTGTGGTTGTCAACTCCGAAATAGCTTGCCATGATCGTGTAGCTCCTTGTGTAGGCAAATAATATTTGGGTCACCCTGAGGAACATTGGCTCTACTTTGCCATACCAAAGAGGTATTTTCCATCTCATCCATATTTCACAAGCTTTAGAATAAGGCGTGTTCATAAAGTTACCCTCGGCGAGTTGATTTACCACACACTAATTCATTGTGTTGATCCCCCTATAGAAGGTTTGTTGGATCATGGCCTTGGTCATATCGTTGTTAGGGCACTCCTTGACCATAGTACGATACCTCTCCCAAATCTCATGCAATGGTTCATTTGGTTCTTGTTTGAAAGCCAGAATTTCATCTCTTAGAGTCGCCATATGCCCTAGAGAAAAGAATTTTGCAATGAAATTCTCGGCCAACTCATCCCCAGTGTGGATGAAATGGTTGGACAACCTCTCTAGCCAGTCCAAAGTTTTTCCCCGTAGAGAGAAGGGAAATATCCTTAACCTCAATGCGCCCTCAGAGACATTAGTTTTCTTGCTCCTCCAACATGTATCAACAAAATCTTTAAGATGCTTGTAGGCATTTTGGTGTGGAGCTCCAGTGAAAAAATCCCACTGCTCAAGCAGTTTAAGCATCACATTGGTTATCAGGAAGTTTCCTGCCCTGATCTGGGGCGGGACTATTGCACTAACATAGCCTTCATTGGGCAACACCCAGTGTGCTGCTCTTGGTGGATATGGGGGAGGATTTGGGACATTATCATAAGGCTGTCAGCCTCTCCTTTGTACTTGAGGCTCGATATGAACCTCATCCACATTCTCATCATCTACCTCATCCTTCAATGGTATATTTTCGAGGGGCTCGTTGTTAAGATCCATTTCGTACCTAAAATCAATTGACAAACAAAATTAGTGAAATGGAAGGAAAGAAAGACATAACAAACAAATACTTAGATATATAGCTAAATCCAGTAACTCCCCGGTAACGGCGCCAAAAATTGATCGCGACCAAATCCACACTACTATTTAGTAGCGAGGCGGTCGCTGCAATAATATACCCAACTAAGGTCGGGATCGAATCCATAGGGAGTTAACAAAGGAATTAGGTTTATATCTAAGTGAGATATGAGTTTTGGCTCTAATTTCACTTCCACAAACTTGGTTGGTGTTCTACTTCTATTTTTACTCTATTGATTTCAATTAATAAAACTAAGGACAATATTTTTGTTTTGGGTTTTTCAAATGTTTAAAGGGACTAGGGTCGTGACTTCTACCTAGGTGGTTATCTAACGAGTTATAATTTCCAGGGCAAGCTTGATTAGTTGGTATTGTAATATAGCTATCACAACGGGTACTCACTCTATACCTCTCGGTAGTTTGAGTGATTTTTCCCAATTTGGCTTTCTCAAGTCCAAATGGGTATTTGTACAAATCAAGTGATATTAGCTCAAGTCGGGTATTACATATCTCTAGATTTAATCACTTAATTGGAGCTATCAATTTCTTGAGTTTACCCTAATTCCTAATTAGCCAAGTTTTCCTTGACTTAGTCCCACTTTCTCAAGTAGAGACTAAGTCATTTAGGGATGAATCAATTTTTCCAACCATTAATTCTTGAGTTCTAGCAAGAACTAGGCTAAATATCACTAACCCAATTACGAACAAGCCCTATATTAAACACCCATTAAATACCCACACTAGGGTTGGGTCATAACCCTAGCTATGGGTTTAGCTACTCATGAAATTTGCAGAAATTAAAGAAGAATTGAAGATAGAATCTATAATATTAGATTATGGGATGAAAATCTAGAGTTTAGAGACAAATCTAGTACAAAATTGCTAAAAGCAGTAAAAGTAGACGACACAGGTGCTCCTCTAAAACATAACTTAACCTAAAAATGACAAAAGGTTCTATTTATACTAAGCTGGAAATATCTGACAAAAGTACCCCTGCGGAGGTTATGCGGCCGCATAATTCCGAGTGCGGCCGTACACTTGCTTCTGCAGCCGCATAATTATGGTGCGGTCTTCATTCTTGACTTTGAGCTCTGGCTTTTGCTCAACTTTTGCGGACCGCACAATTCTGAGTGCAGTCGCGCTCTTGACTATGCGGACTCATAAAAGTTATGCGGTACGCACTTCCTTGACTTTGGACTTAAAATAACTCTCTAAATCTTTATGCCTACGGACCGCACAATTGTGTATGCGACCACACTTGACACTCTGCAGCCGCACAATTTTGGTGCGTTCCGCACTTCTTTATGTTGCCAAAATGCCAACTCTCTGTTTCTCATTTATTGTGGACCGCATAATATTGAACCGCACAATGACTTTTGTTGCCGCACAATATTTGTGCGGTCTGCACTTCTTGATTTGCACAAATCCAAGTCTCTGAACCTTCTTTTGTGGTCGCATACAAAATCATGCGGTCCGCACAGTTGGCCTCTTTGTCCTGTTTTGGTTCTTGTTCAACTTTTGACTCCTTTATCAGTTGATTTTGATTCCCTTGGCTCATGTTGCAACATTCCTGTAAGCAAGCACATTTCATTAGTTTCTGGGAATACCTTTAAACATTTTTTACCTAAATCATAAGTAAAAGAGAGCAAATTAGAGGTCAAAATCGCTACTTATCAGGTTCCAGTCATGTCTAGGAGGTAATTTGGGACGTGACAAAGTTGGTATTAGAGATTAGGCTTTAAGTCCCGATTCATAGAACAGTGTTTAGTAGAGTCTTGTTCATGTGTATGTAGGCTCCCATACTTATGATCTTAAGGTTACTAAGAATTTAGGATATTTTCCCTTCTTTTATTCCTTGATTGTGCGTTGAGATAACTTGAGTTTAACTTTGGATTGTTTCTTTCACAGATTCCTAGGACACACACACCCTCATCTACTAGACGTGGTGCTGGACGGGGTACTTCCCCCAGGAGATGGTCAAGTTGGAGCTCATCAGACTAGAGCTCAGACTAGTATACAGGCCGCTCCCAAGCTACTATGCCAGATCCATTGAAGTTGTGAACACGGGTCAATCCCAAGCTACTATGCCAGATCGAGTGAAAGAACAAGTGATTCATGATGCTCCACCACCAGTCCCAATTGATGTGCCTATTGTTACCTTACCTGCACATGCAGTGGTGAGGTTGTTGAATGTGTTAGAGGCGTTAGTGCCTAATCAGGGTGGACTTCCAGCTCCCCAGACTACTTCGCAGGCGGAAGCACAGGTTCAGCAGAACGTTGCTGCTCCTCAGATGTCCCCTCAGCAGGTCGTTCAGCAAGTGGAAAATACAGCTAGTCTAAGGATCTTAAGAATTTCATGCATCTTAAGCCACCAGAGTTCGATGCTACACAGGCTTCAGCCCCAAAAGTTCATTCAGCGTTGCGAAAAGATACTATCTACTTTGGGTCTAAAGGAGACTCGAGGGGTGGAATTTGCCACTTTTCTATTTTCAGGATCTGCAAGACATGGTGGAATTCAGTTTAGAGAGGTAGACGAGTAGGGTTTCCACCTATGGTTATGGATAGGTTAGTTCCACTGAGCAAGCGAGACGACATGTGACGTCAATTCGAGCAACTGCGCGCCAGGGGAGTATGATGATTATGGAGTATGAGGCTAAGTTCACTGACTTATCCAGTTACGCACCTTTTCTAGTTGTAGATGAGCATGAGAAGGTGAGGAGGTTCGTGGATGGGCTTGATAATCATTATTGGTGTCATGTGGTTAGTGATGTTCGGGGTGGATCGTACAAATAGGTAGTTGATACTGCTCTTCATTATGAGTCCTATCAGGAGAAGGACAACACCGAGCGAGAAATTAAAAAAACTCATAGAGCTGACGGGTTTGGTGGAGCTCCATCTGGGAGAAAGAGTGGTTTTAATCATGGGCAGTCCAGACCTACTTAGTCAGAGTCGGTGGTGTAGTCTTCTAGGAGCATTTATCCAGCTAGACAGGGGCAGCATCAAATATAGTGGAAGAATTGTCACGCACCAAAATCAAGGGACGAGACCGGTGTCTAACCGAATGAACCCGGTCAAGTGAACCTGATTTGCCTTTCCAATCCCACGCGTTACCCCGTGATTTCAATATACATTATTCAAGTGAAATAGCCATTTATAACTTAAGCATAAACTTACGACTTGAATTCATTTCTACCTTTTATCATTACCAACATATGATTCCAAATACTTACACAATACATACAACATTTACCAATGTGGATCACGATTCAGAACCGTACCATTACTTACCCAAAATAGATATGTACACTACCCACATTGTGTCTACGGAGCCTCTACGATTACAAAAGATTTATATAATACTTGTCGGAAACAAGACTCCGGCTATACCTTACACTAAAAAATAAACTCAAAATAAGGCGACATGATCCACACGTGGCCCCGGAAGGAATTGAGGCTCACCAGAACAGCTGAAGGAAAATAGAGGAGGCACTACTAATGGTGGGATCAATTACCTGCTGTAGAACCACCTACATTCATATAAGAAAATGTAGCGCCCCCGACAAAAGGGATGTTAGTACTGTCGAATAGTACTAGTATGTATGAACAAACTTTATCCCAAGTACAATCAAACAATACACAGATAAGAGACAGTAATAGAACCAATTAATCACTGCACGTGGAAAGAAGAAACCAAAATCAACAAGTTTCACAATCTCTCCTTTTCCCCTTTCAACATCACCATATTCAAGAGTTTCATAGATTTTCATTTCAATAGTGATAATGATCACATTCCATCCTTATTACCTCGGCCACCCTTATTACCTCACAACCCATCATCCTTATTAGTTTGTGTTGCGGCGCGCAACCGTATCCCACCTGACAATCATATTTTGTAACAACAACCACACACAATCAAATCATAAGAATTCTTCATTTCAAGGAACACAAGTTCATATCAACAATTTGCTATTTGAGCTCAAGGCACAATGAATCTCACCAAGCAGTAATTCATGTACACAGTGTTCCCATAATCGTTCAACACATTTACATCATTTCACAATACCCTTTTTCATTACTTACCACGCACGGTTTTTAGCCATCATATACATTCCCACACTTGGGCACATTAACATTCTTTCATTCATTAACACATACTTTCATATCGATACCCTCGAGCATTTACGATCTTTGCACATAATAAGATAGGCACATCAAAACACTTCTCACAATCTCATATAGAACGGTAGTATGGCAATCAACTAGGACAATCAGAGAGTAGAATCTTACGTCTCACCACGTTTGAACAATATATTCACATATTTTCAAACAAGGTACACATACCGAATGCCCAGACTCAACAAGAGGATTCTACAAAGGTTAAAGTTAGTCATACATACCTGGGGTCGAAATCCTTTTTTAACGTTTACTCACAGATCACCGAACCGACTAGTACCGTCAATCTAGTTCACAATTAAACATATTCAACTCAGAATTGGAAATCATGCATACAATTTGAACCCTTTTAAGCATTTTATCGAACGCTAGGCGATCCCACTAGATTACCACCCATTCTTTGTGAATTTTACCCCAACCCTCTCCCATTTTGCTAGATTAAGAAGTTTTACTCACATGCATGCATAGGTTTGACCTCCATTTTCAAGAACCATACTATGTGTTTTATTCTTAATTAAATTCTGAGAACTTTGGGGTAAAATAGGGTGAAGACTTACCTCTTGGAGTGAAGAAGATAACCCTAACTCGATAGATTCCGGGAGTGACTTTGATGAATCAATTTTGATGAAGAACTTTCTCTCTCAAGAACCCTCTCTCCATTTTCTCTATTTTATCTCAGAAGTCAGTTAAAAATGAAGGGGAGGGGTGTTTTAATGAACTGGGGGTCGGGTTTTAAAATTAGAAAAATAGGAGCCCGATACCGGAATGCGGTCAGGAATGCGATCGCATTCCTGACATGCGGTCCGCAAAATCGATCGCAGAATGGCCCTCAAGATGGGCCAAAATTTAAAACACATTGAGCAGGTATGCGACCACTATGCGGTCCACATACACGTTATGCGATCGCATAGTGCGTCGCATAACCTTCCTCACCAAAATCAATAGGCAAGAATGCGACAACTATGCGGTCCGCAGAACCAACATGCGATCGCATTTTGGACCGCATAGTTGTCCTCAAATTGAGCTATGATTCTACCCATGTATGTGACCATTATGCGGTCCGCATACACGTTATGCATTCGCATAGTGCGTCGCATAACGCCTACTTTCTGGAAAATTTATTCTTTAAGTCTCGGGGGTACTTTTTACTCAAATTAGGTCTGTATTAAAAATTTCCACAATAAATACAACTTGGAGACACATTCGGGCATTATTTTAAACAAGAAAATTTTACGGGTCTTTACATTCCCCCCCCCCCCTCCCTTAAAAATAATTCGTCCTCGAATGAGGATTTTGGAAATCAATTAGTTTTGAAAGCATGATATGCAAACTTCCAGATTTTCACTAACTCCAATATTTTCAGAAAAATTTCGCCAAAGTTTCCTTTGTAATTAGGCCTATCTACCTGTCAGAGAGCCCCCGAAACACATTTTCAAGCATCATTACACAGTTTGTTATTCAATAACTTGCACGCAACGTTGTTACCTCAACAAATTGTATATACGCAATCACTCTAGCAACTACACATAGTTCTTTCTTCTTATACCATAATTTTGCACATGATTCACATTCTTGCACATAACTTGGTCATTTCAACGAGTCCCATACAACCCAATCACCTCAATACACCATATTCATTTCAATTAATCATTACCAACCTACACTACTATTAATCACTTGCCTAACACATACGTTCCACAAAACTTTCATTTACTTCAAGGGTTGCACACCACCCAAATAGTAGCAGCAAGTTTAGTTTTAGCACACATTGGGAAGTTACAACAATAAGGCAATTAGGGGAAAACAGGGTGCTTTTTCATAAAACTGAGCATAAAATATAATATTCTTAGAGATGAAAGTTCGGACGATACTACTAGACTTATTCAAACAAATGGTGATATTTCTCTTTCATCTCATTTTTTGCTTCCCACGTGGCTTCCTCGACGTGCTGACTTCGCCACAATACTTTAACTGAAGCAATTTCTTTGTTCCTCAATCTACAGACTTGTCTATCAAGAATAGCAACCGGAACCTCTTCATACGATAATTCTTCATTAACCTCAATAGTCTCAACTGGCACGATCGCTGATGGATCTCCAACCACTTTCTTCAACATAGACACGTGGAACACCGGGTGCACTAATGACAATTCAGGGGGGGTAATTCCAACCTATAAGCCACTTGTCCTATCCCTTAAGCAATCCGATATGGCCCGACATACCTTGGGCTCAATTTACCTTTTTTCCCAAACCGCATCACTCCCTTCATGGGAGATACCTTCAAGAATACCCATTCATCTACTTGGAATCCAATTCTCTTCGACGAACGTCCGCATAGGATTTTTGACGACTTTGAGCGGTTTTCATCCTCTCTTGAATGACTCTGACTTTTTCCAACGCCTGGTGCACAAGATCTGGCCCTAACAATCCTGCTTCACCAACCTCAAACCACCCAATCAGAGATCTACACCTTCTTCCGTACAATGCCTCAAATGGGGCAATCTAAATACTAACGTGAAAGTTGTTATTGTAAAAAAACTCGATAAGCGGTAAATGATCATCCCAACTACACTTGAAGTCCAACACACAAGGCCGTAACATATCTTCAAGCGTCTGAATAGTCCGCTCTGCCTGATCATCAGTCTGCGGATGAAAAGTCGTGCTGAGATTTACCTGATTACCCAAACCTTGCTGAAATTTCCTCCAAAAATTAGCCGTGAACTGGGCTCCTCGATTTGATATAATAGAAACTGGAGTACCATGAAGCCTGACTATTTCCTTGATATACAACTAAGCGTACTATTATGCAGTCGGTGGACTTGACTGGCAAGAAGTGAGCTGATTTCGTGAGTATTTCCCATTTTCACATTGGAATTTCCATAAGCTGAGTTAACCCACCGGGCCTCTGATGCTCGGCCTTCACCTGCTGACAATTCGGACATTTAGATACAAAGTCTACCACACCTCTCCTCATACCGCTCCAACAATAAACTTCCCGGAGATCTTGATACATTTTCGTAGAACCTGGGTGCACGGAATACCTAGAAGTGTGAGCTTCCGCCATCACCCTCTCCCGAAGATTATCCACATCAGGAAAACATAGCCTTCCCTGGCACGTAAAACACCATCATCGCTACCGAGTGAAAATGCCGAAATCTTGTTATTCGAAATTGCCTCCTTCAACTGCGCCAATGCTACATCCATATACTGCTTTTCCTTGACTTCCGCTACAAGTGATGATTATGCCCCATTATGCACCATTATGCACCATAATATTCCCCTTATCTGAGGTCGAGAGACAGACCCCCAGACTGGCTAATTGATAAATCTCCTGGGCGATAGGCCTCTGATCCACTTTCAAATGAGCCAAACTACCCATAGACTTCTGACTAAGAGCGTCGTCCACCACATTCGCCTTCCCTGGATGGTACAAAATGTTCATATCATAATCCTTAAGCAATTCTAACCATCGTCGATGCCTTAAATTCATCTCCTTCTACTTGAACAAATATTGGAGACTCTTGTGGTCTGAGAACACGTCCACATGGACCCCATACAAATAATGCCGCCAGATTTTTAATGAAATCACAACTGCCGCGAGTTCTAAATCATATGTCGGATAATTATTCTCGTGATTCTTGAGTTTCCTAGAAGCATAGACTATAACCTTCTTGTGTTTCATCAACACACATCCCAAGCCAACCCTTGAAGCATCACAATAAACCACAAATCCCTCTGTGCCTTCTGGCAATGTTAACACCGGTGTCGAAGTCAATCTTGATTTCAATTTCTGAAAGTTCTTCTCACAAGCGTCGGACCATTGGAACTTAGTTGCTTTCTGTATCAATTTAGTCAATAGGGAGGCGAGGGTAGATAACCCCTCCACAAACCTCCGATAATACCCATCTAGACCCAAGAAACTGCGAATCTCTGTCGGGGTTGTTAGTCTAGGCCAATCCTTCACCACTGTGATCTTCTGGGGATCAACCTTAATCCCATCTCTGGAAACAACATGACCCAAAAATGCGACTGACACCAACTGAAATTCACATTTTGAAAATTTGGCATACAATTGGTGTTGATAAAGAGTCTACAGAACTTCCCTGAGGTGATTAGCATGATCCTCCCGACTCCACGAGTAGACAAGGATGTCATCAATAAAAAAAATCACGAAGGAGTAAAGAAACGGTTTGAAAACCCGATTCATAAGATCCATGAAAGCCGCTGGAGCATTGGTCAGTCCAAAGGACATTACCAAAAATTCAAAATGGCCCTAAGGAGTCTGAAGGCGGTCTTAGGAATATCCAGCTCTCTGATCTTCACTTAATGATACCCCGACCATAAATCAATTTTGGAGAAAAACCTCGCACCCTGCAGTTGGTCGAACAAATCATCTATCTGAGGCAATGGATACTTGTTCTTGATAGTGATTTTGTTGAGCTGCCGATAATCAATACACATCCTAAGAGACCCGTCCTTCTTCCTGACGAAAAGAACCGGAGCTCCCCACGGCGACACACTCTGCCGAATGATCCCCTTCTCTAATCAGTCTTTCAACTGCTCCTTTAACTCCCCCCACTCTGCTGGCGCCATTCTGTATGGTGGAATAGATATTGGTTGCGTATCTGGCAGTACATCAATCTCGAAATCGATCTCTCTATCTGGCGGAATCCCTGGAAGCTCGTCCGGAAATACTTCAAGAAACTCATTCACAAATGGGACGGACTCGGGGGCAGACACTTCTGAAGTGGTGTCCGCAACCCGGACCAAATGGTAAACACACCCCTTTTTAATCATCTTTGAGGCCTTAAGGTAGGAAATAAACCTACCTTTGGCACCACACCATTCTCTTTACGTTCAATAACTGACTCATTAGGAAACTCTAGTCTCATAATTCTGGTTCGGCAATCAAGTTTAGCAAAGCACGAGTAGAGCCAATCCATTCCCATGATAACATCAAAATATACCATCCCAAGTTCGATAAGATCGGCCGTGGTATCTTGACCACACACCGTGACAACACAATTCCTATAGACTCGTGCGACTGTAATGGAATCACCAACAGGAGTCGACACAGAGAATGGCTCATGAAGCTGTTCGGGTTCTATCCCAAAACTTGAAGCAATAAATGGGGTAACATATGACAAAGAGGACCCCGAATCAATAAGAGCATAAACACCAAGTGCTTGAACATTCAGAATACCTGTAATAACATCTGGAGAATCCTCCGTACTCTGGCAACAACTAAAAGAATAGAAGCGACTGGGTCCACCTCTGCCTCGTACTCCACCCCTAACTACACCACGACCTGCTAGAGCTGGAGGACGTACTGTAGATGTGGCGACTGAAGAACCGGATGGTTGCGCAAAACCACTACCCATGCCCTGACTGGGCGCATGGCAATCCCGTCGAATATGACCTCTCACCCCACACCCGTAGAATATCGGGATATCCAGGTAACAAGGCTTTGTATAGAACCTCCCACACTTAAGGCATGGAGCGTTCCTCTATTGCTGGAACCTCCCTCCTGGACGACCGGACTGATGGGGCCTCCTACTATCTGATCCTGGTCCCCAGCGACTGCTCCGCTGATAATGGTGCACTAATGGTGGTGCACTGGATGAGGACTGAGCATAAGACTGGGATGGCCCTGATGGTCCTCTCCCCTGAACTGGTCTCCCTCCTCCAACTGAACTCCCCGAGTGGCCTGCTGACCGGACTCTGCTACTACTCTCCCTCTCCGACCTTATCTTCAATTTTCTAGCCTTCGTCGCCTGGGAGAATCGCACTATCTTACCATAATTCATGTCTGAGTGCAAGGCAGCTGTGGCAGCTTCATTCACAACCAAGGGACTGAGGCCCTGAACAAACCGTCGAACTCTGGCATCAATAGTCGATACTAACTGAGGAGCGTGCTTGGACAACCTCACGAACTCCATGTGTTACTCCCACACACTCATATTACCCTGCTTTAGAACCTCAAACTCCATAGCACGTGCTGCCATAGTCTCGGCAGGAAAGAAGTGATCCATGAAAGCATCAACGAACTCATCCCATCTCGCCGGAGGACTTCCCTCCCCACGGGAATTCTCCCACATCTCGAACCATAAATACGTTGCTCCCCTCAGCCTGTAAGATGCTAACTCAACCCCCTCTATCTCTGTAGCCTTCATAACCCGAAGCGTCTTGTACATATCATCTAGAAAATCCTGTGAATCGGTCTCTGGATCAATGCTTGAGAACTCTGGAGGGGCCAACCGCAGAAACCGGCGCCTAATTGAATGAACCTGGTCAAGCGAACCTGATTTGCCTTTCCTGTCCCACGTGTTACCCCGTGATTTCAATATACATTATTCAAGTGAAATAGCCATTTATAACTTAAGCATAAACTTACGACTTAAATTCATTTCTACTTTTTATCATTACCAACATATGATGCCAAATACTTACAAAATACATACAACATTTACCAACGTGGATCACGATTTCGAATCGTACCATTACTTACCCAAAATACATATGTACACTACCCACATTGTGTCTATGGAGCCTCTACGATTACAAAATATTTATATAATACTTGCCGGCAATAAGGCCCCGGCTATACCTTACACTACACAATAAACTCAAAATAAAGCGACATGAGCCACACGTGGCCCCGGAAGGAAGTGGGGCTCACCAGAACAGCTGATGGAAAATAGAGGAGGCACTACTGACTGTGGGATGAATTACCTACTGTAGAACCACCTACATTCATATAAGAAAATGTAGCGCCCCCGGCAAAAGGGATGTTAGTACTGTGGAATAGTACTAGTATGTATGAACAAACTTTATCCCAAGTACAATCAAACAATACAGATAAGAGACAGTAATAGAACCAATCAATCAATTCACGTGGAAAGAAGCAACTAAAATCAACAAGTTTCACAATCTCTCCTTTTCCCCTTTCAACATCACCATATTCAAGAGTTTCATAGATTTCATTTCAATAGTGATAATGATAACATTCCATCCTTATTACCTCGGCCACCCTTATTACCTCACAATTTGTCATCCTTATTAGTTTGTGTTGCGGCGCGGAACCCGATCCCACCTGACAATCATATTTCGTAACAACAACCACAAACAATCAAATCACAAGAATTCTTCATTTCAAGGAACACAAGTCCATATCAATAATTCGCTATTTGAGCTCAAGGCACAATGACTGTCACCAAGCAGTAACTCATGTACACGGTGTTTCCGTAATCGTTTAACTCATTTACATCATTTCACAATACCCTTTTTCATTACTTACCACGCACGGTTTTAGCCATCACATACATTCCCACACTTGGACACATTAACATTCTTTCATTCATTAACACATACTTTCATATCGATACCCTCGAGAATTTATGAGCTTTGCAGATAATAAGATAGGCACATCAAAACACTTATCACGATCTCATATAGCACGGTAGTATGGCAATCAACTAAGACAATCAGAGAATAGAATCTTACATCTCAACATGTTTGAACAATCAATTCACATATTTTCAAATAAGGTACACATACCGAATGCCCGGACCCAACAAGAGGATTCTACAAAGGTTAAAGTTAGCCATACATACCTGGGGTCGAAATCCCTTTTTAACTTTCACTCACAAATCACCGAACTGACTAGTACTGTCAATCTAGTTCACAATTAAAGATATTCAACTTAGAATTAGAAATCATGCATACAATTTGAACCCTTTTAAGCATTTTATCGAACGCTAGGCGACCCCATTAGATTACCACCCCTTCTTTGTGAATTTTACCCCAACCCTCTCCCCTTTTGCTAGATTAAGAAGTTTTACTCACATGCATGTATGGATTTGACCTCCATTTTCAAGAACCATCCTATGTGTTTTATTCTTAATTAAAATCTGGGAACTTTGGGGAAAAATGGGGTGAAGACTTTCCTCTTTGAGTGAAGAAGATAACCCTAACTCGATAGATTTCGGGCTTGAGCGACTTTGAAGAATCAATTTTGATGAAGAACTTTCTCTCTCAAGAACCCTCTCTCCATTCTCTCTATTTTTTCTCAGAAGTCAGTTAAAAGTGAAGAGAGGGGTGTTTTAATGAACTGGGGGTTGGGTTTTAAAATTAGAAAAATAGGATCCCGACACCAGAATGCGTTCAGGAATGCGATCGCATTCCTGACATGCAGTCCGCAGAATCGATCACAGAATGGTCCTCAAGATAGGCCAAAATTTAAAACACACTGAGCAGGTATGTGACCACTATGCGTTCCACATACACGTTATGCGATCGAATAGTGTGTCGCATAACCTCCCTCACCAAAATCAATGGGCAAGAATGCGACAACTATGCGGTCCGCAGAACCAACATGCGATCTCATTTTCGACCGTATAGTTGTCCTCAAATTGGGTAGTGATTCTGCCCATGTATGTGACCATTATGTGGTCCGCATACACGTTTTGCGATCGCATAGTGCGTTGCATAACGCCTACTTTTTGGAAAATTTATTCTTTAAGTCCTGGGGTACTTTTTACTCAAATTAGGTATGTTTTAAAAATTTCCACAGTAAAAACAACTTGGGTACACATTCGGGCATTATTTTAAACAAAAAAATTTTACGGGTCTTTAAAAGAATAATATCTCATATCAGTCAGTTCAACATCCGAGGTGTTCGAATTCTGGTAGAAATCACACTGGTCGTTGTTTTGGAACAGATGGGGCTTGTTTCACTTGTGGTCAAAAAAGTCATATTGCTAAGTTTTGTCCTAGAGGAAATTTTGCTACTAGCCATGCTACTCCACAACCCCAGAGAACATTTACATGTACATAAACTCAGACTCAGCCAGCTAGAGCCGCTCCACAGGTTGCTCGTGGACAGGATCGATAGGGTGCACAGACTGCTTAGGGAGTGGGTGGACCACCGAGATTCTTTCCGTTGGCCAAACAGGATGTTGAGGCATCTAATGCAGTAGTCATAGGTATTATCACTATCGGTTCTTATGGGGATTACGTCTTATTGATCCTGGTTCTACGTATTCATATGTATTTCTATCTTTTTCCATATACTTAGAATGAGGAGTTAGGTCTCTTAATGTACCATATATTATGGTGACCCCAGTGGGGGAGACTATATATGTGGATAGATTCTATAGAGAATATGTGATATTTATTCAGGGTAGGGACACAGTAGTTGATCTACTAGTGTTGCCTATGTCCGACTTTGATGTTATTATGGGTATGGATTGGTTAGCATCATGTTATGCTTTAGTTGATTGTCATTCCAAGCTTATACATTTTGATTTTCCCGGAGAACCATGTTTAGTGTGAAAAAGCATAACTCCTCTGACTTAGGGAAAGATAATATCCTATGTAAAAGCACATTGTATGATTAATAGAGGTTATTTGGGTTTTATTGCTACCGTTTATGATATGCGCTTGGAGGATCTTACTATTGATAGTCTTCCAGTGGTTCGAGAATTTGCTGATGTGTTTCCAGAATATTTACCCAGGCTAGCTCCGACAAGAGAGATTGAGTTCAGTATTGATTTGGTGCCAGGAACTCAACCTAT
The DNA here is from genome assembly GCA_005239505.1 of Nicotiana paniculata. Classification (NCBI taxonomy): domain Eukaryota; kingdom Viridiplantae; phylum Streptophyta; class Magnoliopsida; order Solanales; family Solanaceae; genus Nicotiana; species Nicotiana paniculata. Next base: position 63,042 of record ML331527.1, read on the forward strand.
CTCTATTCCTCCATACCGTATGGCTCCAGTGGATTTGAGAGAATTAAAGGTTCAACTTCAAGAGCTACTTGATAAGGGATTTATCAAGCCTAGTGTGTCGCCTTGGGGTGCACCTGTGTCATTTGTAAAAAAAAAATATGGCACAATGAGAATGTGTATTGATTGTAGCTGAATAAGGTGACAATCAAGAATAAATATTCGTTGCCACGTATTGATGATCTATTCGACCTGCTACAGGGTGTAACTCACTATTCAAAGATTGACCTGAGATCAGGTTACCATCAACTGAGAATTAAGACCGAGGATATATCCAAGACAGCATTTCAAACCAGGTATGGTCGTTTTGAATTTTTGGTGATGTCTTTCGGGCTTACTAATGCCCCAACAACATTTATGGACCTCATGAATAGGGCATTCAAGCCATTCTTAGATCATTTTGTGATTATATTTATTGATGACATTTTGGTCTACTCTCGAAGTGAGGAAGAACATGAACAACACTTGAGAGTCATGCTACAGACACTTAGAGAGCGAAAGTTTTATGCCAAGTTCTCAAAGTGTGAATTTTTGTTGGATACAGTTTCCTTTTTGGGACATGTGGTGTCACGAGATAGGATTCAAGTTGATCCAAATAAGATAGAGGTAGTTCGAGATTGGCCTCGACCCACTACTCCTACAGATATACGTAGCTTCTTAGGCCTAGCCGGATATTATAGAAGGTTTGTTGAGGGTTTCTCAAAGATAGACACTCCATTGACACGATTGACTCAGAAAGGTGTTGCATTTCAGTGGTCAAATGAGTGTGAAGAAAGTTTTTAGAAATTGAAGACCGTGTTCACTACAGCTCCGATTTTGACACTACTTACAGGTGCAGGGGTTTTACTATTTATTGTGATGCGTCTCGAGTCGGTTTAGGTTGACATGTGTTGTGTGCCATGATGTTGAGTTTGATAGTTTGATACGGTTGTGCACTATGATGTTGAGTTTGATACAGTTGTGCGCCATGATGTTGGGGCATTGTGTATTTCTTTGTTCATCACTCGAGCATTGTATATGCTTCTTGATATATTTGGGGTATTGTGTATGCTTCAGTAAGCATTGTGTATTCTCTGTTATATTTGAGGTATTGTGGTGCCGTTGTGGACTTGTAGGTGTTTTGCTAAATTCCTTTCACTACAAGTATGATAAGTCCTTAGTGGGTACTCTTGTTGGTTAATTCTTAATAACTCTGTTGATACACATATATTGAGTTATTGTATAATTATCATATTTACTATATCATTCGTGTTGTGGTGTGTTTATATTTTCTAACGCTTGTTCCAGAGGTATTTAAAGTGGCAAGTCGAGGATCTTATTGGGTTATATTTACGTATAACTCACTCCTTACCCACATCTATATGCAAATACCGTTGCGGGAGATAGAGTTAGTGGCTGACGAGTTCTTTGAGTGGATCTTATTGCTGAGGTGAGCCACCGCATTGTTCGTGGAGGCTTTCATGTCAAACTTACTTAGTTCGTGTTAGTTATTTCCTTTTCTTTGGAGTTTGCATACCCGTCAATAAAACTCATATTACTCTTTTAGATGCTCCATGGGCTTAGTGTGGGACTTGGGCTAGAGTTTTATTATTTGAGTGATTGTTGATTTTTTTATCAATTGACTAAGGTATTGAGCGATAATTGTTACTTCTTTATTTATTAATAATACTTTAAACCTGCACTTTTTCTCTCAGTGTTTGTGTAAATGGTTAAACGTTAAAGAAAGGACAGGTGGTGTTAGCTGGGTGTCAGCTACGTCTAGGGGTAATTTGGAACGAGAAAATTAATCACATAGTGGAATGGAAGAAACATACTACTCTTAGACCACAAAGTCAAATGTATGTTTTACCTTCTCTTACAATGCTATAAAATAGGGATAAAATAATTAAAATTATTACGAGATACTGAACTAGCTAGAGCGTGATTCAACAAAGCAAAGCAAGATTATACTAAAGCCAAAGGAAATAGTGCAAACAAAGAAACTAAGATAGCTTATAGGAGAACAACAAGACAAAGAGATTAATGATCTATAATACTAAAATAATGTAGTTTCTCTTTCTTTTTTTTCAGAATTGTAAAAACACAAAGTAGTTAATTGATCAATTATCAAATCAACCCAACAAGTATGTTTAATTTTTATACCTGGATGGTGTGCTTATGTGTCTGAACATGAGCGCAGCTACAACCTATCAAGGGTGGTCAATTGACCATCTTTCGCCGAAAAATTACATTATGTATATAGGTAATATATTAGGTTCTAGAGGTATATAACATATATTGATTACTCTTTATCGGGAAATTTTTCACTTTTTTTAAATTTGAACATCCTTAAAGATATTTCTGGCATCGCCACTGTATCTGAAGATCTATGTACTTCTTGGTCAGACCATGGCCAATGATTTATATCTGTTTAAAAAAATAAAACAATCAAAACTGGTTTAAAGCTTCAGGTTCATGCCACCAGTATTGTTTCTCCATTAGATTCGTAAACTCATCTCTAACATAAATTCAAAACGGATTTGTGTAGTCTTGAAATATTCGAGTTCTTCAATGAAAAACAGAAGCTTTTAATTATATTCAAGTCAATCACGTTGAGTTCCACTAAATAAATGTGGTTTAGCTAAATTTGTGAGTTTCACAATATTTTATCATTTAAGTGGACATTTCAAATATCCTCGGCAATCCCTAATTCTTCCTTCATTATCTAGAACAGGCAAAAGAAAATTAAAGAAATGAAACAAATGCATTGTCAAAAATATAAAAATATTAAAATGTAGGTGAATATGTTAGACAATAAAGCAGTTTAAAAAATTATAATAGAATGATTTCAAACCTCTTATGTGAAACCCACAAGAAATCTATCCATACACAGATACATTAAAAGATCTACAAGCTGTCTAAACCATGTTTTCTCCAAATTAAGAAAAAAGGCACAGTATTCCATGAAAAATCCATTTACTCTACATTCAGAAGCAAATCTAAATAATGATGCCTATAGCTATTTTTGGCAACATTTTTCAAGCCTAGTCTATAAAAAGTGTTGTCATAGACCAATTTTGTTGTAGTGATTTTAGCGTTCTTTTCATTCAAGACAATTGTATTTATTTCAAATTTTATTTGTAGAGACTCTAGAAGCTCGTGAATTATGATTCCAAATTCGGGTTGTACTTAAACTATTGGGTTCTTATGTTATTCCGCACCAGTTTTCGTTTCATTTCAGCTTAATTGTTCTTACTTATTGAAATTGATTAAAATTGGCTTAAAGATTCTCTAACGTTGGCTCGCTTAGCAAGTGAATGTTAGGCGACATCACGGTCCCGACGGTGAGACTTCCAGGTTATGACATGAATGACCACCCATAAAATTTATTTCATTTTTATTTGATAAAACTCAAATTAACAACGTGTTTACATACAAATGGATGCAGCCATACGAATATTTAGACAAGATAAATGTATGTTACTCCCTCCGGTTTACAATAAGTGATTTTTTAGCTTTTTTATTGTGGTCCATTATAAGTGATTTTTTCAGATTTCAAGAATGAATTAATTATTTTTTTCCTACATTACCCTTAGAGTAAATAATATTGGAATATGTGTTAGGAGTGTTAAATAGTAAATGTTAATATGATCAATTTTATTTCTAATTAATATTTAAAAGTAGATTTCTTAATCTGTGTGAAAATAAATAAAAAAATATTTATTATGGAACGGAGAGAGTATTAGCACCGATATTATCCTCTATACATTCATTTCTATCTGAATTAAAAATATAGATGCCTACAATTTGTTTTTCCTTTTACCGCCACTTTATTTTTCGGGTAACTTAGTTTAATTTCTTATGAAAAGATCAAATAGAAAGAAGCAATTTGATGTAACAAGCCAGGGGAAAAATATAAAGGAAAAAGGATATAACAAACATATATTAGCTAAATATTGCCCAATCCATCCATAATATCTGTATACAACAAAAATTACGCATCCCTCCAAAATAAGTAGGAGATTGTTATATGCATCCTTACTTATCATATTCCAAAATTAAATTCATCTCAAGCTAATATTCATCATATTTGTATGAAAGTACTAATTTACATATCTTGAGCATGTATTACTAAAAATCCGGGAAAAAGCGACCAATATTTTGCGATTAAAATTGGTCTGTCAAGAAAAGCGATCAAAGTTGGTCGCTAAACTGGAGAAAATTATTAAAAAATAATTCTAAATACATTAGCGACCAAGGTTGGTCGCTTTTTGGTCGATAATATAGTCAAAATATTGACCGGACTGGTCAGGCTTGCTTGGTCAAAGAAATATTGAAATTTGCGACCAACTTTGATCGCTAAAGTGGGACCCTGTTATAAAATTTTAATAATTATATTATTATTTAAAAAATATATAAAATATAAATAAATATAATTTAAAATTAACGACCAAAGTTTGTCGCTTAAGAAAGGGGAAGCAGATAGAGACAAACTTTGGTCGCTAATCTAGGACCCAGTTATAAAATTTTAATAATTATATTATTATTTAAAAAAATTATAAAATATAAATAAATATAATTTAAAATTAGCAACTAAAGTTGGTCGCTTAAGAAATGAGAAGTAGCTAGAGACCAACTTTGGTCGCCAATTTGGGACCCAATTCTAACGTTTAACAATTATATTATTATTTGAAATATTATATAAAATATAAAATAAATCTGATTTAAATTTGGCAACCAACTTTGGTCGCCAATTTGGGACCCAATTCTAACGTTTAACAATTATATTATTATTTGAAATATTATATAAAATATAAAATAAATCTGATTTAAATTTGGCAACCAACTTTGGTCGCTAATGTTAATTTCTGGATAATTAGCGACCAAAGTTGGTCGCTTTTCAAGTCAACATTGGTCAAAATTAACAATCACTTTTATATTTACTATCTAAATAATATAAATGTAATCCGTTAACACTTTTATAATACAAGAGATGAATACACTAAACTATACTCTACATGATATATATGTAGTTAAAATTATACAACGAAGCGTGTTATATATATATATATATATATAGAGAGAGAGAGAGAGAGAGAGAGAGATAAGTTGAGACGTTTTGTTTTTAATATTCAATGATGCATCTGAGTAGGTTATAAGTCGATGAATCAATT
>MDKI01265038.1:0-13643 GCA_005239505.1 Nicotiana paniculata
TCTTTGCCAACTTCAACTTTTGAGAAGATGGTATACAAGATTGGAATGCGGAGGCTCAAATATTTGAAACAAGGTTTTCATCAGGGGGAGTGAAATACACGCTGCACTCTTTTTCCCTCACTAAGTTTTTTCCCATGAGGTTTTTCTTATAAGGTTTTTAATGAGGCAGCTGGAAATGCGTATTACTAAATATGTGTACTCTTTTTCCTTCACTAGGATTTTTCCCACTGGGTTTTTTCCTAGTAAAGTTTTAACGAGGCACATTATCTTTAATGAACATCCAAGGGGGAGTGTTATGAAATTATTATATTGTGGATGTCCATTTATTACTCCGCTATAGATAATCTTCCTAAAGAAGATTATCCATTTAGCACTATGTTCAAGTTTATCTACAAGAAGCTGATGCAGGCAGGTTGCAAGCAGCTCATGCAGACAACTTACAAGCAACTGAAGAAAAGCCTTGCAGCTGCTTCCTGGAAAGCCTCGCAGTTGCTTCCTTTCTTCTATAAATAGAGGAGCTTTCAGTTCATTATGTACATAAATTTGAAAGTTCAATAATATATCAGTTTCTCTCTACACTTATCTTTAGTTTATTTACTTTACAGTCGTTATTTTATAACATATATGTCTTATTTCTTCAATTTCATACTATAATACACAGACTACCAACAAAGATAATGGGTGCTTCAACACCCACTGAGCTTAATGTGGATTCTCCCATGGTTAGGTATATTTCTATTCTAATCGCGAAATTTTTCCCAGAGCCACGACTTCAAAAACAAAATCTTTCTACTTCTACTGTAATCTAAACATAAATTTTTCGAACATAGCATAGATAGTAAATAGAACTCAATTGCTAGTCAAACAATCAAGCAATTATGCATACAATTAGAGAAACATCCAAAGATGATAACTCGAATTAACGGTAATGTAATTAATAAACTTTAATATTCATGTCAACAACAACCCTAGAAACAAAGTTTAGCTCCACATAGATATGGTAGAAAAATAACAAATCATCCAAAAAAACGTAAAGATTGCTACGTTTGATGGAAGAAAGATAGAATCTATTCGGCCTCTACGGCGGCTCCGTACTTTCCCTTGGTCCAAAGTATGTTTTGTCCCCTCCCACCCCTCCCCCCAAAATTAGGTTTAGAACTCCTTTTATACATGTTGGGGACGTGTAGGGTAGAAATCACCAAGTCCTAGACGAATTAGGACAAAATCCGCCCTTGGGCGTCACGCTTTGCGCCTGGCGTGAAGCTGGACACTGAACTTTTTTAGTCTGCCGTCAACGGTGTTTTGGTTGGTTCCTGGCGCGAACCTGGGCACCAAACTTATAAATTCTTCCATTTTTACCTCACTTTGCGTGCAAACTTTTCAAAACACTTTAAATTAACTCCTACGCATATAAATACCATTATTAAGTTCGAATCACAAATATTCATACTAAATTTAACAAGATCGAGCATAACGCAAGGCAAATTACATACAAAAATATGGATTTTTAGCCAAACATCACCACATCACACTTAAGCTCTTGCTCGTCCTCGAGCAACCAACAATTCACGTTATTCTTGAAAAATTTATATATACAGATTTGAAGCACACTACACCAATGATCATGGTTGATAGCAACAATTAAATTAGAGCATATACATTAAGAACACACTTCCCTTTAACTTTATGCTATACTTCAAAAATATTCACAATGAAGACAACATGCTCATAACAATCCTAGTCTAAAAAACCGACTCAACGTCACTATGCACTCATGGCTTGAACACCCAACATCCTAGAGAAGTCTAATAATGTTACATGTCCCCCGTGAAACCATGTGCCCTCACAACAAAATTAAGAGGGTAAGTTGAATCAACACATTCAAATCAAACGCTTAAATATATTTTAAGGACATATATATCAAGAAAAATCGTTCTCTCTCACAAAAGAAGTCACATCTATGCAATTGATACTATATGCTTGCCTATAATGTAAATTTCTACTAATGTAGGCTCGCTCGATTTAAAATAAATTAAGACTTTTTCATAGTTGCATTACGGGCTAAGGGGCTGGTAGGATATATTTAGGAATAGTGGCTAACTCTCCTAAGAACTTTAACGTATCAAATAATTAACTTTAAACGCAAATTCTTCAACCCCAACTTCAATTTCACAACTAGAATCACCCCTAACTACGTTCCCTCTTTCTTTAACCACTACTTTAATTCATACCCACTAGCAAGGATAATATGTCAATTTATTTTCTTGCACTCATTATTTTTTTTCCCTAGATTTTTCTTTCTCTTATTTTTTATTTTCAACAACAATTTCTTCTTTCTCTGCACTTTCCGCTAGTGATGTATTCTTTTACAAAATAAGTGCACCTTTTTTCTTTTCATTGGTTCAACTCAAAAGTCACCCAAGTTCCCTCCTTACTTTTTTTAGCGCTCCTTTTACAATTAAAGTACTTTGAGAGGTAAAAGGATCAAAACAACGTCAATTAAGAATAAAAAGGGTATAAGCTTGTAATGTGGGTGCCAAATAAAAGTCTATAGGCTCAAAAGGGTTAACTAGGAATAAATTTTATTTGTGATAAGAAATAAAGCTCGAAAAGATCAAAGAAGGTCTACAATCATTTTTCAAACCGAGCAACACCTAAAATTTCGCTTCAACTCACATGCCGGGTAAGTTCTAGACACACGTACAATGACATGGAATATACAAAAACTCATCACACATGGCACATTACTCACTAAGGGCGGCCCCATTTGAACTCTCAACTAATGCAAGTATTCACATAGCCATAAGATATTAAGCATTACGCACAAAGTGAACATAATTCAAGAAACTGAGATATAGACGTCAATAACATACTATCCAACATAAACAAGACATCATGGACAATTTTAACAAATAAGGAAGATACTAAACATGCCAAAGCTTAAATATGCTACTATCAAACAAGTCAAGGGCGCCTAGGAATCTTATCTTTCTCCTCCTTTTATTCCCTAAATTCTAACGTGCTCTAAAAAAACTGTTCAAATTACATCTCATGAAAAAGAACCAAGGCGTAAATAAAAACCACGAGTGATTATCACTACCTAAAGAAATATAAAAGACAAGTTTTTGTATTTTTTTTGTTGGACTTTAATCCTTCAAGAAAACTGTCTAGGAGATCCATCGTCGGGAAAATTTCAAATTTTTTGACTTTTTTTCTCGATTTTTCATATATATTTTTTTTTTAAAAAATTACGCTACTAAAACTATTACTAATATACTACACTACTAAAAAAACAAAAATAAGAAGCTAAAATCAAAATAAGAAGTTAATATTTTTACAAACATACTACTACTAATTATTTAGAGAAATTCTCTCACCCCATACTTAAAAGAGTGCAGTGTCTCCATTGCACAAATAAAGCCAAAAAAAATAACAAGGGTGGACAAAAAACTCCCTGAAAGACCAAAATAACGGCTCAAGGGGTACTCAAACCGTTCCCAAGGATGGTCCTATGTCGAGTACCTCACGCTAGTTCCAACCATCTAGGCTCACTTTTGCACACTTCCATTGGTTATGTTTACCATGCTTGTAATCCTATAAAATAAAATAAAAACACTACAAAAAAATATATAGAAAAATAAAAACAAAATAAAACAGTAAAGCTGGGTTCTCAACAAGCGCCTAATTTAACATTGTGGCACGATATGAACCACTTTTTGCCTCCATCTCGAACTTATGAATTGAACTCCTAATTTGGCTTCAAACTTTCGGTCATGCCCGCGAGGTGGTGGAATAAATCTAATTAAGCCAAGTAACCAATTTCCTATTATGTACTTCTTGGCCTTCAGATGAGATATGTAATGCTTTCTTTCTGACACGATAAATTCAAGAATAAGAACCTTGTTCCTCGCTCATTGGCTCCTCCGAAATCTCAGATGGCTCGATTTTCATGTCATCATCCAAACACAATGTTGAAAAATATATTGAATGGGGACCAATATGCCCCAACTCTAGAATTGTATTACTATTTACAGCCTCATATGTACATATACTAGAGTCTTCAAGTTCAATATTATCTACTTCTTCACACAAATATAGTGTACTTTTCTCAACATGTGCATCATCAATAAAAGTATGGTCGAATGATTGAATCTCCACTTTTAGATCCTCAGTTTGACGTATAAGATCCTTTTCAGCTTCACACAACTCAAAATTATTTTCTTGGGTGTTAGACGCATTAACCTTTGCACTCAATTGATCTTCTAAGTCGTGAATAGTAGTGACAAAATTTTCAATCTCTTGACCTAGTTCAACTCTTCCTTCTTTTAAGTATTTCATCGCATCAGTTATTTTTTCACGTTGAGCCTTATATATTTCTAATTTTTCAGCTTGTTCCATTAGCCAAGGTTGGCTTAAAATCTCTTCTTCTTCAAAATTTTTCTCTTGATGGAACTCGGCCTCTTCTCTAATTTTAGGCTCTGCCTGAATATCAACTAAGTCTGCAGCTTGTTGATCATCGAATGTTTCAAACCGTTCTTTTACTTTAGCCTTCATTCTCTTCATTGTTGCCTTGAAATTTTCCATCTCTTTTTGACGTTCATGAGTTCGCTCCACTAATGTCCCATCGTGTCCATAATGTGAGAATCATATTCCACCTTCTCCAATTTGTTGTTCCTATCAAACTTGCATAAATTATTAGAAAGGTCCCAATAAGGGTTCGAAGAAGGATAAAAAGAATTAGGACAACCATCCCAATGGCCACCTTGACCACCACACTTGTCACAAATATTTCACTCTTAGGATTGAGATTGTGCGCACAACCCACTCCGGGGAATAATCTAAAAAATTTGGCACCAGTAGGATCCTCCACAATACGGACAAGGATCATCAAAGTAATAATAATCATCATTCGAACAATTTTCATTCCAAGATGCGATGTGAAAATAAGTAAAAAAAAATACTAACTAAATAAGAAAATTAAAAACTTAAACAGAAATGAATAAAAACTTAACTTAGATAAACAATCAATAACTAAGTCCCTGGAAACGTCACCAAAAACTTGTTAGTTCCCCAAGTACATGCCAATTATACGTGGCCATCAAGTAATAAAGTGACTCGAAAGTCGGATGTCGAATCCACAAAGACATAGATTAGTCGTTAACTAAGATAACTAAAATTAATTTAATGTCCAAGATATAAAAAATATTATTTTTCTACTAAACTACTTTTGCAGAAATTAAACAAGTAATTAGCTAAACTAACACGGAGTAAGCGATTGTGATGGGATATTAATCAGATGAGATGAATATTCCAGGGTTGTAATCGTTTTATCAGTCCTATTGAGTTGGTAACTGCACCTGGTATTACGAATTATCTATGGTTGCTAGTTCACCAGATCATTTGTATAAATAGCATGTTCCCACATTACTACCGGTCTATACACAATATATCAATCCTATATTCCTATGATATTGAATATATAATGAACGAAGAAAACACGACATTCAACTAAGCAAGACTGTTAGGTATATTCCTATCCTAACCGCGAAATCTTTTCCCGAGCCACGATTTCAGAAAGAAGATCTTTATGCTTCTACTATAATCTAAACACGAATTTCCCAGACATAACATAAATAGTAAATAGAACTCAACTGCTGGCCAAGCAATTAAGAAATTATGCACAGAATTAAGGAAATAGTGAAAGATGATAACTCAAATTAACGGTGATATAATTAATAAATTTCAATGTTCATGTCAACCACAACCCTAGAAACGAAATTTAATAGACATAGTAGTAAAACAACAAATCATCCAAAAAAATATAAAGATTACTAAGTTTGATAGAAGAAAGAAGGAATCCAATGAATATCGGCCTCCATGGCAGCTCTATGCTCTCCCTTGGTCTAGAGTATGTCCCCCCCCTCCAAATTAGGTTTAGAACCTCTTTTATACATGCCGGGGCCGTATGGGGTTGAAATCACCAAGTCCTAGACGAATTAGGACGAAGTCCACCATTGGTTGTCACGCTTTGCACCTAACGCGGAGCTGGGCACTAAAATTTTTTAGCCTGCTGTTAACGATGTTTGGTTGGTGCATCGCGTGAACATGGGCACCAAACTTATACTTCCTCCAAATTCTTCCATTTTACTTCAGTTTGCATGCAAAATTTTTAAATCAATTTCCAATTAACTCCTACACATATAAATATCATTATTAAGCTCGAGTCGTAAATATTCACACTAAATTTAACAAGATTGAGGCATAATGCAAGACAAATTACATACAAAAATATGGATAGCCGAACAACATGCATCCATACAATATCAATCAAGCATGTTTCAATGGTTCAATCCCAAATTAGTTGGGACCGACTATGTTTTGTAGCTCATCTAACATCTGTGAGATCACGAATTCAACATGTTCAACATGTAATACTCACTAGAGGCGGAGCTAGGATTTCTAGCGGAATTCTGGCTATGGATTCGATATCCTAATATTTAATGAAAAGTTGAGAAGTTGCCCTTGAAATCCAGGACTTGCTCAATGCTTTGCATGACTAGATTTATTTACTTCATTCGCTTTATTTAATTGGCAGTTAATCGCTTGCATAGTCTCCATAAACTATATCTTGTAGTCCATACTGAATCAATCAAGTATGCCTCAATCTCAAGTTAGTTGAGGCTTTATTCTTTACATCTATTCCGCTCTGTTCAGGATGTTATTTCAGTATCAAAGGATTCTTCAGAGTTAAAAGACAGAATATCGATCTCAAGACTATCAAATTTCCAAGTGCATGGAAGGGAAATTAGGCCAACATAAAGTTCAGGGGAGTCCTGATTTATCCTGCCTAGTTAAAAAGACTCATCAACATTAATATACCACAACTCTTCTCCTATATCCATGTTAGAAATTTACCGGCTCTTCTATAAACTTCTAGTGTGTCCCACATATAAGGTAACAAATTATATACCTTGTCTCCCAAAGGAAATAATATATCAGATAACATTCTGTAATTATGCATATATGGTAGTTTCTTAGATGGAAAGAAATAATTTTTATTAGGAGTCCCTAGGGTAATTATAATTTATGGAGAAGTTCCTAAGGGCTAAAATATTTTCCTAAGAATCCCTAGCCTACTTATAAATATGCATGTGACTCCATCAGTTTGGCATCCCATGATAGGCAATGGCTAGAAAACTCCATAGGTTTTATGTGAAGGTTCTTCCAAGGCAATTCCCCACATTACTTGAACAATTATGACTGAAGGTACATTTCTATTAATATTCTGCTGCGTAGGCTCGGCGTATATTCTTAAATTATACGTTGTGGTATCAGAGCCAACATTTAGGTCGTGACTTCTCTTCTTATTGTTAGCCTTCTATGAGAAACCGTGATTTGCCTTCTTCCTGTTAGCCTTGGTGAAAATTGATCTTATTCAAGATTCTGCCTTTGACCTTGAGAAGAAGATCGTATTGGCCAAAACAATCTTCCGACTTAGATTGTTTATATGTAGAGCCTACTGTTTATGTGTGTCACATTCCTTTCTAACCCCCAAAAGATATGTGTTATGGATTGTGGGTTAAAGAGTTTTTCCAATTAAAGTGATAAATTTGAGTAGGGATTATTTTATTTACAGAGTCGCCACTTGAAATTGATTTTTCGGTGTTCCAAGTCACCATTTATTTGAATCCCTAGTCAAAAGAAGGTTTGACTATATTTTTATCATTTCGCAAAAATAAAGTTCGGGTAAGGAATTCTGTTGACCGAGGAAAAGGTGTAAGGTATTCCCCGAGTCCCGTGGTTCTAGCACAGTCGCTTTATTGACTTAAACTCGACTTGAATTAATTTTGGACAAACTGTGATTTATACGATTTTCATGTTTTACTTATCCGCTTTTACTTCTTGACTATTAGATTTATCAAAGAAAATGATTTTGGAAAAATTACGTTGTTATAACCACGCTACACAAGAGAATGCGTGATCGAGATGAAATTTATTAATTTTATCATAACAGCGCTACGCAAGCGAATCCGCAGTTATGACGAATATTATTAGTATATTATTACTTTTGAAAAAAAAAGTTACTACATTTAAAGAAATTAATTAAAAATTAACTATCTCGCTACGTAAGCGAATCCGCGATTTTAGAAAATTATTAAATAAATTAAAAACTAACTAAAACTAATGGGCATGGTATGAGATTATTGAATTAATTTATTAAATATTAAACATCATGCTACGCAAACGATTCCGTGAATGAAAAAGTTAAAGCGCGCCTACTAGGTTCTTAGCGTCTAAATTATTTTGAAAATAATACTAATTGAGTTATTTATTAAAAGAATAAAAAAACTGATTTTATTAAAATTATTTGACTAAACTAAAATGTAAGAACTAATTGAAATTATTTTAAGAGAATGCATTGATATATTCTATTTACTTTGTCGACATTAAGCTTGCCAAAAATTATTCTCAATTTGGTCCAAAGTGTAGTGGACCTTACATGACAAAATAAAGCTTTACTTACATCTAGTTGTTATTAATCCATGACTATTGAGTAAAGAAGAAAAAAGAAAAAAATATTTAAATCACCGTAGCTAACTTGATTTTATGTTACCTTAATGACAAAAAAAAAAACTTATTAAAGTTGCCAATGATATTGGGAACAAATGCACATGGAAACATGATTAACTGAAAAATTTAATCCATATTACCAAGACTATCATGGAAAAGTCAAGTAAGAATAACAATATGCACTACCTTCATGCCATCAGAGAGAATGATCTTTGAATTAACGGAACAATTTCCTAGCAAATGTGGACTTAATAAGTAATAGAATATCATTTTTTAAGCTGCACTAAAATCAGAATCGGATTGAGCTAAAACGATAAAGCGTACACATGAATTCTAGATCTCATACATCACATGTAAAAATAAGGATCCAACTACATACAAAAAAAAAATATCTACTTCATTACCAATTTACAACCAAACATAAAAGATTTCACAATTCTAACATTTACTTTTAGCAACCAAGAGATGGAATAAGAAACAGAAGAAACTAAAATGATTTCAAGTAATCAAGTCTTCCTCATTTCATTCATATCATGAAAACTACATTACAATGTTAAGAAGAGTACCTAGACTACAGAAACAACAAAGAAGGCGCCATGGATGAACTTTATTATCCACTATCCAATGAGCACAACAAGAGTGTCGAAAATTACAACAAAAAAATAGCAGCAATTTGAAGCGGACAACAGCAAGCCCGTAACAAACAGAAACCCAGAAACTTGTACCAAAGACAAAGATAGAAGTTGTTTCTATACAACTTCTTCCAAACCAACAAGACCTTAAAAAGAAACTTTCTGGAAAAAATCTTTAATACTTTGCAAGCTCCAACAACTCTCCTTTTTCTTCAGTTGGGTTTTCTTAGAGTGTAAAGGATGATGGCTAAGTGTGTTCCCCTCTAAAGTGAAGAAAGAGCAGCCCTTAAATAGGAAGTAAAAAAATACTTTTTTGGAAAACTTTTGTTGACTAAAAATCTGTCCAAAATGACTGATATTTGTTTACCAAAACCTGCCCAAAGGACTGTCCAAATAGGAGAAAGGACAGTTCTTTTTCACCAAATTTACACACAAAGTAAAGTAGTTGCATTTCTAGCATACTTCAATAGTGAAAGCAAACTACCCTACACTTTAATCTCATCATTCTACTTCCTACTCACTTTACAAATACCCATAGCATCCCCTACTGATTTTGAACAAACCACCAAATAGATAATTGCATTTGAACCACAAACAAACTGAAAAATAGAATTAGAACCACTAGATTTCAGCAACATAACAGACAACTAACTAAAACAATAGCTGAAACAAACGAGCACCTAATTGACAAGTGATTTATGCCAAGATACTAAACTTTAGTTAATTAGTGCAACGAATTAAACATGATAATTTGTAACGACCCGGCCGGTCGTTCTGTGAGATTTACCTCATTTCCCCTATTTCTACATTTTTTATGTATCACTATCTTATTTTTGATGTGTTGGATCGGTTGGTTTGGGTCCGGAGTAGTTACAGTGAGAGTTTAGGCATTTAGCCTTTTAAAGTAGCTTAATAGTTGAGAAAGTCAACTGAGAGTTGACTTATTGGTAAACGATCTCGGAATGAAGATTTTATGGCTCGAATAGATTCGTTAGGTGATTTGGGACTTGGGAGTGTGTTCGTAGTATTTTTGTGATGTCCGGGGTAGAATTAGGCTTAAATTGGTGAAAGTTAGTTTTTGGCGATTTCCGGTCGGCAGTGGAAAATAGACTATCGAGGACGGAATGAAATTCCGGAAGTTGGAACAGTTTCATAATGTCATTTTGGATATGTCTGCAAAATTTCATGTTAATCGGAGGTATTTTGGTTGGTTTCAGCGTAGTTGGTGAATTTTAGGAGTTTCAAAGTTCTTAGGCTTGAATTTGATGAAAATTTGGTGTTTTCATGTTGTTTTTGGTGTTTCGAGGGCTCGAATAAGTTGGAATAATGCTATGGGGTGTGTTGGTATGTTTGGTTGGGGCCCCGAGGGGCTCGGGATTGATTTCGGATGGTTGACGGGAAGTTGGAGTGATTTTTGAAAATCTGATGTGCTGGTTTGGTGGTGTTTTCGCACCTGCGTGAGGGGAGTCGCAGGTGCGATTGCGCAGGAGTGGAGAGTAAGGTTGCAGGTGCGAGTTTTGTCTTTGTAGGAGAGGTCCGCAGGCACGAGAATTGGCCAGTTAAGTGAGTCTCGCAGGTGCGCACCTGGGACCGCATGTGCGGCCAATCGTCCGCAGGTGCGGAAATGACTGTGCAGAACAGTATAACAAGCACTCCTCCGCGAAATTTATTAGTTTTCATCAATTTGCATGCGGGAGGAGTCCATTGAAGGTGGTTTTGAGAGAGAATTACAAAGTTCTTCCGCAAAGGTAAGTTCTTTGGTTGTTAATCCCGTTCCTATGCTATTTTGTTAAGATTAGGCTTGAAAATTTAAGGATTTGGGTAGGAAAAGTTGGAAAAATGGGAGGAAAGAATTGAGATTTCTTTTGAGGATTTGGAATGGAAATTGTGGTCTGATTTTGGTGTTCTTGGTATGTATAGAATCGTGGGAGGACGAGGTTTCTAATGATGTAAAAATTATTGAATTCCTAGATGTGGGCCCGGGGCTCAAGTTTGGCCGAATTTCGATTTTTTTGTTTTAATTGATAATTTTCGATTGGGTTGTGTTCCTTGAGTATATATTAATGTAGTCGCAGGCGCGAGAATTGGTCAGTTAATTGAGTCTCGCAGGTGTGCACCTGGGACCGCAGGTGCGGCCAATCGTCCGCAGGTGCGGAAATGACTGTGCAGAACAGTATAACAAGCACTCCTCCGTGAAATTTATTAGTTTTCATTGATTTGCATGTGGGAGGAGTCCATTGAAGGTGGTTTTGAGAGAGAATTTCAAAGTTCATCCGCAAAGGTAAGTTCTTTGGTTGCTAATCCCGTTCCTATGCTATTTTGTTAAGATTAGGCTTGAAAATTTAAGGATTTGGGTAGGAAAAGTTGGAAAAATGGGAGGAAAGAATTGAGATTTCTTTTGAGGATTTGGAATGGCAATTGTGGTCTGATTTTGGTGTTCTTGGTATGTATAGAATCGTGGGAGGACGAGGTTTCTAATGATGTAAAAATTATTGAATTCCGAGATATGGTCCCGGGGCTCAGGTTTGGCCGAATTTCGAGATTTTTAAGTTAATTGATAATTTTCGATTGGGTTTTGTTCCTTGAGTATATATTAATGTAGTCGCAGGCGCGAGAATTGGCCAGTTAAGTGAGTTTCGCAGGTGCGCACCTGGGACCGCAGGTGCGGGTCCGCAGGTATGGCCAATCGTCCGCAGGTGCGGAAATGATTGTGCAGAACAGTATAACAAGCACTCCTCCACGAAACTTATTAGTTTTCATCAATTTGCATGTGGGAGGAGTCCATTGAAGGTGGTTTTGAGAGAAAATTTCAAAGTTCTTCCGCAAAGGTAAGTTCTTTGGTTGCTAATCCCGTTCCTATGCTATTTTGTTAAGATTAAGCTTGAAAATTTAAGGATTTGGGTAGGAAAAGTTGGAAAAATGGGAGGAAAGAATTGAGATTTCTTTTGAGGATTTGGAATGGCAATTGTGGTCTGATTTTGGTGTTCTTGGTATGTATAGAATCGTGGGAGGACAAGGTTTCTAATGATGTAAAAATTATTGAATTCCGATATATGGTCCCGGGGCTCAGGTTTGGCCGAATTTCGAGATTTTTAAGTTAATTGATAATTTTCGATTGGGTTTTGTTCCTTGAGTATATATTAATGTAGTCGCAGGCGCGAGAATTGGCCAGTTAAGTGAGTTTCGCAGGTGCGCACCTGGGACCGCAGGTGCGGGTCCGCAGGTATGGCCAATCGTCCGCAGGTGCGGAAATGATTGTGCAGAACAGTATAACAAGCACTCCTCCACGAAACTTATTAGTTTTCATCAATTTGCATGTGGGAGGAGTCCATTGAAGGTGGTTTTGAGAGAAAATTTCAAAGTTCTTCCGCAAAGGTAAGTTCTTTGGTTGCTAATCCCGTTCCTATGCTATTTTGTTAAGATTAAGCTTGAAAATTTAAGGATTTGGGTAGGAAAAGTTGGAAAAATGGGAGGAAAGAATTGAGATTTCTTTTGAGGATTTGGAATGGCAATTGTGGTCTGATTTTGGTGTTCTTGGTATGTATAGAATCGTGGGAGGATGAGGTTTCTAATGATGTAAAAATTATTGAATTCCGAGATATGGTCCCGGGGTTCAGGTTTGGCCTAATTTCGAGATTTTTGATTTAATTGATAATTTTCGATTGGGTTGTGTTCCTTGAGTATATATTAATAATGTTGACTGGTTTTGGCTAGATTCGGAGCAATCAGGAGCCAGTTTGAGGGGCAAAGTTTTACCAGACTAGTGTCGCGGCCCGATAGAGGTAAGTAATGGTCTTAAATCTTGTCCTGAGGGTATGGAACCCCGGACTGCATTATTTTCTCACTGAATTTGGAATGGAGCACATGTCAGATGAAGAATATGTGGCGTGTACTGATTTTTGGATTGGATTAGGTCCTCTCTGCGGCAACTAATGAGTTGCATATTTACTCAAAATCTTATGTTAAATTAAGTTCTAAAGATTTGTGAAATATTTGGGCTAGAAGCCATGTTTGGGGCCTCGTGCCGATCTGTTTAGACCCTTTTGAGGGCGTTTTACTACTGTTTTCCTCACTACTTGTTGATGATTTTACTCAACATCATTGTGTATACTGTTTTATTTGAAACTCAGCCTGATTTATACTACATGAGCATTAAAATGATGTTTCCGGGTCGAGTACCCCGTCCTATTACTTCGCCCGAGGGGTTTTTCGAGTGGTTCACCGAGTGTGGCCGAGGGCCAAGAGTGATGGTGAGGTGCTGAGTGATATTAGCGCTTGGGCTGAAGGAGTCCCTGCGGAGTCTGTACACACCCCAGTGATCTCACCAAGTGCGAGTGATTGAGTGATTGGGAGGCATGAGTGGCTTTGAGGTGCTGTGTGATTATGAGGTGCTGAGGGATTGTGAGGCATGCCCGAGGGGCTGATTATGAAACATGTTTT
>MDKI01264880.1:0-10749 GCA_005239505.1 Nicotiana paniculata
ACAGGTTTCAACGAGAAAGAATGCAGTTACCCAGGGTGCCTGATAATTGGGCAGCCATGCCATATGCAAGCAACCTAAACAATAAAAGCTCAGAAGCCACGAGACAACTTAAGGAAAGTCTAAGAGAATTCCCCGCTACAACATAGAACGATGTATATAACAGGTATAGTACTAAACTCAGAATAGAAGAACATATCATTGCTCGTTCGAGAGATGAAGATCATTCCAGATCCAGATGCCCTGAATCAGACAGAAGATCAGGTAAAATACATGTATGATCCTTACTTAGGACCCTCGGGACGTGATATTCGTCCAAGGTTCAAAAACACTAGGTCAGACTATAGACCACAAGGAAGAGACGCAGTCTCATCCTCGTCTAGATCCAGAAAAGATCGAGATGAACGACCTAGAGGTAATACTCGAATTAGGGATCATACCTTTAATGTAAGTACTACTGAACTTGTCTCAATATTGAGGAACATGGAAGACAAGGTTAAGTGGCCTAAAGAGATGTGATCAAATCCAAATAGAAGGAACCCAGATCACTGCTGTTAATTCTATAACGATCATGGGCACAAAACTGCAGATTGCAGATTTTTACAAGGTGAAGTAGAAATTTATTGAAACAGGGCTATTTAACAGAATTGTTTAGTGATAAAAGTAAACATGCATATATGAGGAACAGGAAGGAGTCCCCAAAGCCTCCTTCTCCAAAACGAACCGTCAACGTGATACACGGAGGTGAAGAAGTAAACGGAGTGGTCTGCAAAACAACCACAAAGTTCACAAAGTTCACAATTACACATGGAACGGGTTCGTGAAAATATGGAAGAGGACGATATAACCTTCGATGATGCAGATATCGGCGGATTAATGCTTCCTCACAACGATTCTCTGGTAATATCTTTACTTATTCATGACAATAATGTAAAAAGAGTGTTGATTCATCTAGGCAGTTCAGTCAATATCATTTTGCAAAGAGTCGTGGAAGAAATGCTACTGGAGAATCAAGTAATCCCAAGGGCACAAGCCATATCAGGGTTTGATAACTCTACGGTTATAACAAAAGGAGAAATTGAACTTAGCACTTATGCTGAGGGGGTGATGAAAAGTACCAGGTTCCAAGTCATCGATACTGACATGGCTTATAACGTAATCGTAGGAAGGCCATGCATCCACGACATGAAAGCAATACCCTCCACCTTGCATCAAGTAATTAAATTCCCCTCTGAATGGGGGATTCAGCAAATTAGAGGCGACCAGCAGACCGCAAGAAATATAAACTCTGTGGTACACTACAACAAGAAAATAGAGGTAGAAGAATCATGAGATAAGGGAATCTCCCAAGGGGGTAACACCGCCCAAACTGGCATGGAAGAAATTACTACCCAAATAGGTATGGAAGGTATTATTGTTGAAACAGGTATGAAAGAAAATAATTACGAGAAGGTGAATCAAGTTACCACGGAAGGTGCATTAGACCACACGGATGCAGATTCCAGACTGGACGTCATTCATGAACCGGAGGAAGACGAGCACATCAAAACAACTACGGAAGAGCTCGAAGTTATTCCATTTTCTGAACAAAAGCCTGAACAGAAAGTGTATATAGGCACGAGGTTGGACCCCGGTTGAAGAGGAAAGTTAATTGATTATTGAAAGGCTAACGCAGACTGCTTTGCATGGTCCCACTCAGATATGACAGGCATCCCACTAGAAGTGATGACTCATAAACTAAATGAAGATCTATCCTTCGTACCTATTAAGCAGAAGAAAAGAAAGCAAGGACCATTCAAGAACCAAGTGATCGACGAAGAGGTACAGAAACTCTTGAAGATTGGTTCGATACGAGAGGTAACGTACCCTAACTGGCTAGCAAACACCGTGGTAGTACCTAAAATGAATGGCAAATGGAGAGTATGCGTAGCTTATACTGACCTAAATAAAGCATGCCCCAAAGATTCATTCCCATTGCCACATATAGATTAAATGATTGATGCCACAGCAGGTCATGAATTGTTAAGCTTCTTAGATGCATATTTCGGTTATAATCAGATTAAAATGGATCCCTCAGATGAGGAAAAAACTTCCTTCATTACAAACAGGGGGACTTACTGTTATAAAGTTATGCCTTTTGGCTTGAAAAATGCTGGAGCTACCTATCAAAGGTTAGTGACTAAAATGTTCCAGGAACATCTTGGAAAGACGATGGAAGTCTATATTGATGATATGTTGGTAAAATCAACACAAGCAAAAGACCATTTCCAGCATCTCTCTACTACTTTTGATATTTTACGCAGGTATAATATGAAGCTAAATCCAGAAAAATGCTCTTTTGAAGTGCAATCAGGTAAATTTTTGGGTTTCCTTGTATCAAACAGAGGAATAGAGGTAAATCCTGCTCAAATTAAAGCTATAGAAGAAATACCTGATGTTTTAACAAATAAAAAGGAAGTTCAAAGATTAACAGGGAGAATAGCAGCTTTGGGAAGATTTATCTCTAAGTCTTTCGAAAAAAGTTTTAAATTCTTCTCAGTTCTCAAAAAGCAAAATTAGTTGGAATGTACTGAAGAATGTCAGCAAGCCCTCAAGAATCTGAAGATTTATTTATCGAAACCACCGCTGCTTTCAAAGCCAAAAGAAGGGGGAAAATTGTACATCTACCTGGCTGTTTCAGAAATTGCTATAAGTGCAGTACTGGTAAGAGAAGAAAAAGGTAAGCAATCACCTATCTATTATCTAAGTACAACTTTGCTAGATGTTGAGACTAGATATCCACATCTGGAAAAGTTAGCCTTGGCTTTAATAATGACATCTAGAAAGTTAAGACCATATTTTCAATACCACCCAATCACCGTTGTGACTTCATATCCTTTAAGAAATATTCTGCATAAACAGGAATTGTCAGGAAGATTAGCCAAGTGGGCCATAGAATTGAGTGAGCGTGAAATAATCTATCAGCATAGGACTGCAATTAAGTCTCAAATACTAGCTAATTTTGTTGATGACTTTAGTAATAGCATTGTCCCTGAAGTAGAAAAAGAGTTATAACTTTTTAACGGTGCTAATCCGGGCCTATGGACCCTATTCACCGATGGTTCCTCAAATATAAAAGGTGCTGACTTGGGCATAGTCTTAATATCACCCACGGGTGAAAAGACACGGCAAGCTATGAAGTGTTATCCTATAACTAACAATGAAGCAGAGTACGAAATCGCATGACAGCTCTCAATCGAGAAAATTGTGATCAACAGCGACTCCCAACTGGTAGTAAATTAGATACAGGGGACTTAAATCGCTCGAGAGACTCGAATGCAAAAGTATCTTGAAAAAGCACGAGAGCTTGTGAGACAATTCAAAACATGGAAGGTAATGCAAATACCTAGAGAGGAAAATGCAGAAGCAGATACATTAGCTAACCTCGCAGTAGTCACGGAAGTAACAAACAAAGACAATGCAATTGTCGTTCAACTATTTCATTCAATGAACGACCAGGACAGGAATGAGGTAACTTTCAACAACTTAACCTGGGACTGGAGAAACGAAATTCTTGATTTTTTGCAGAATGGCACCGTACTTGAAGACAGGAAAGTAGCTCAAACACTTCGCCGCAAAGCTGCACGGTACTGCCTTATTCGCAACTCGCTTTATCGCAAGATGTTCAGAAGAACCCTAGCTAAATGCCTCAGACCCAACCAGACAGAATTTATGATGAAAGAAGTCCACGAAGGACACTGTGGAAATCACTCAGAGGCGAGATCCTTAGTGAAAACCCTAATCAGAGCTGGATACTATTGGCCTAAGATGGAAGAAGAAGCCGAGAACTTCGTATCCAAATGTGACAGGTGCCAAAGGTTGCCAATAACATGCATCGACCAGTGGAATTATTGCATCCAATTATATCCCCATGACCTTTCATAAAATGGGGTATGGACATAGTGGGGCATCTCCCCACAGCTAAAGGACAGGTACGGTTTTTGCTCATGCTAACCGACTATTTTACAAAATGGGTAGAGGCAGAAGCATTCAAACAAGTGCGAGAAAAGGAAGTTAAAAGCTTCTTATGGCAAAACATAATATGCCGCTTTGGAATACCAAAGGAGATCGTGTGCGATAATGGCCCACAATTCATAGGCTCGCAAATCACAGAATTCTTCGAAAGCTGGCAAATCAAACGGATCACTTCAACACCATACCACCCCATGGCTCGAATTCCGAGATGTGGGCCCGGGGCTCGGGTTTGGCTGAATTTCGAGATTTTTGCGTAGTTTGATAGTTTTCGATTGGGTTGTGTTCCTTAGTTATATATTAATGATATTTTAAATTGGTTTTGGCTAGATCAGAGCAATCAGAGGCCAATTCGAGGGGCAAGAGCATTGCCGACAAGTGTTGTGGCCCGTTAGAGGTAAGTAATGGTCATAAATTTTGTCCTGAGGGTATGGAACCCCAGACTACATGTTTTTTCACTGATTTTAGAAAGGCGCACATGTCGGATGACGAGTATGTGGCACGTACTGATTTTTGGATTGGACTAGGTCCTCTCCGCGGCGACTAATGAAGTTGCATATTTACTCAAAACCTTATGTTATATTTAGCTCTAAAGATTTGTGAAATATTTGGGCTATAAGCCGTGTTTGGGGCCTCGTGCCGATCTGTTTAGACCCCTTGGGGGATTTTTTTTACTGTCGTTTTCCTCACTACTTGTTGATGATTTCACTCAGCATCATTGTGCATACTGTTTTTCGAAACTCAGCATGATTTACACTACATGAGCATTAAAATGATGTTTTGGGTCGAGTACCCTGTTTTACTGATTCGCCCGAGGGGCCTTTTGAGTGGTTCTACCGAGTGTGGTCTAGGGCCAAGTGTGATGGTGAGGTGCTGAGTGATATTAGCGCTTGGGCTGAAGGAGCCCCTTCGGAGTCTGTACACACCCCCAGTGAGCGCACTGAGTGCCGAGTGACGAGTGATTGGGAGGCATGAGTGACTGTGAGGTGCTGAGTGATGGTGAGGTGCTGAGTGACTGTGAGGCATGCTCGAGGGGATGATGATGATAAATGTTTTTGCTCGAGGGGCTACTTATGATTTTACTACATTCATTTGCATACCAAATCCTTTGTTTTAAAGTTGTTAAAAATGTGCATTCTTTAAAGGACTTTTTCTGAAGTTGATTTTAAGGCATGATGATTTCGTATATCTATGTTATACTATTGGAAAGTAAGGTTGTGTATATTGTGACTTGATGGCATTGATTTTATGTGTTTCCTTGCTACTTAGACTTGATTTATTTTCATTACTACTGAGTTGGCGTACTCACATTACTCCCTGCACCTCTGTGTGCAGATTCAGGAGCAGATATCGAGCGTTAGCCTTTTATTCCGCGCGGAGCCGGACTGCGGGATATAGAGGTAGCTGTTCAGCGTCCACAGCATCTCTATTTTCCCTTCTTGTTTTATTTAGCTTTTGTTCGAAGGTTTTGTATTATAATAGTTTATTTTGGCTTAATTCTCTAGATGTTCATGACATGTTGGCTCCGGGTTTTGGGGTTGGCAGTATTGTATATTATTGGCCTATTTTATTCAGTAATTTCTGTATATCTTTGTGAAATGCGTGAAACTTTATTGTGGATTTTTTTTAAAAAAGAAATAAATTGCGAACATGCGGTATTCGGCTAGCCTAGTTCCACGATAGGCGCCATCACGGCCGGTTAGGAGTTGGGGTCGTGACAATCACACTAAAATGAACCAACATATCAACATCCTTCAAGGAATGTTCAAAGCCAATTATTACAGAATGCTCAAAACTTAGAATATGAAAAAATTCATTTATGGTGTATAAAACAAAATAATGATGCAATTAAGAGTTGAATTAAGGAATCTGACTTTGTGAGTTTTATAGCTGGGGAGTTCAAAAGTAGATAAGAACTCCAAACAGGAACTCGACGAACTAGAAACTTTATGGGACCAAAGCTCGGACCTCGACAACACGGCAAACTTTGAACCCGGCCTGTTCAAACTCGGCCAACAATGAAAGGATCTGCTGGGTTTTAAACGGTGCTTGGTTCAAGATGACTTCAATGGTGATTTCAGAAATATTTTTAGCTGGGTTTTGGGGTTGCACTAATAGATGCGTTTTGTGGGTGTTGCATTTGGTTTTTGACGTGGGGATGAGGTGGTTTGGAGTTGATTTTTGCAGCTATTTTCTGGTGGTTTTAAGGTTGTTTAAATGGAGTTTTACATGATTTTGGGGTGGTTTGAGATCTTTTTTTGGATGGAATTTTTGTGGTGTTTATTGGAAGAGAGATGTTGGAGTTATGGGAGATTTTTTTTGTGGAAGCAAATGGAGTTGGGGTCTGGCAATTTTTTTTTTTGTAGGTATTAAAGGGAAGGAGAAAGGCTGCTCTATTGTTGAAGTTTGGAGAGAAGGAGGGTAACGACTGATGATTAGAGGTGTAGGTGTAGACAGGAATTCCTTTTTGCTCAAGAGAGGGAGATGGCTATTGCTTAAGGTGAAAGAGGCCGTTCTTAGGGGGTGTCCCTCAAGGTCAGTCCTCAGATTTAGGAATTAGGTCCTCTTTATATATAGGGAATTAGGGTTAGGTCTTAAGGTTGAAGATAGATGGGCTTCAACTTTGGGCCTTAAAATTGGGCTAAAAAAATGTCTAAACTTTAGCTAAATCCCTTTTAATATAAGGTAAATATACTACATAATGTAAAAATCAATATAATTAATTAAAATAAATTATATGTAAAATATGAAACTATTTTTGGTATTTTTCAAATATCATACTAAAAATAAAATTAGGATTAGGTTAAAATCATCACAAAAATAATATTCCTATCAAAATACTAATATTTTTGAAAACAAAGTGGAACTATTTTTTTTTGTATTTTTCGACTTTTATGAAAGGTAGATAAACTAAAAATAACTAGATAAAATATCAGTTAGCTAAATAAAAGAAAATATTTTTGTAATATTTATTTTTGTGATAAAATAAAGTAAAAAGGTCAAAACTAGTTAAAATAACGATATTAGACCTAAACTAAATATTTAAGCACTATACCGTGTAAAATCTCGGGGAGGGTCAAAAATTACATGTCTACAGCTACCCCTCTTTGACTGAAAACGCGAAGAGTTTTCAGGCAAAGACCGACGAGAAAGGTTTTTTGACCCGACCCTTATTTAGAGAGACCTAAAACTAAAAGAAAGGAGAATGTGACCGAGTCCTGGTTTTAGACAACCTACATATCCCGGGTTATAAGGGAATTAGGTCGCGTATAGTTCAAGAAGTTTTGGAGTGATGGAGTGGGTGGAGAGGATGAGGGACTCGAGTGAGGTTTCGTCGAGGCTCCGATCCGCGGTCCCGTTATTATATCTAAATCAAAATGTAAAAGAACTAAACAAGCCTATCAACTATGAGTTACAAGGTTCCTATCTATAAATCTTCTGAAACTTGATCTTGAGTCTTGAATGGTGCTTCATGCCGACTTTTGATTTGAACCTTGATGCTTTCTAGCTGCAGGTGCTAGTTTGTTCTTCTTCAGATTTACGGATCACAACGGGACAAGCTTGTGGATTGATTTATGTTTTGAGCAGTCAACATCTTTTCTCCGCCTCTGTACTTTGGGTTCAACTCTTTTCTTTTCTTCTTTTTCTTTTATTCTGAATTGAGACTTCTTCTTTTGGTCGTCTCGAATCCATTATCCTAAATTACAATCTGCGCAACATCAAGAACAAACGAACAAAATTTTCTGCCCCCAGTTTTCACTAGGAAAATTTTGCGAGTTATTGTAATAAAATCTATACTCATTTATTATTGAAAGCAATGAACGGTCGGGAATGGTGTACCCCGAGTGAATGTAGACTAGGGGCGGATACCCTATGCCTAAAAGTGACATCAACTAGGGATTGGAGACCCTATGTTGACAAGATCGACAAGTTATGCCGTCGTCAGAAAGATCGCCAGGTTATGCCGGCGTCAGGAGAAAATCAACAGGTCATGCTGCTGACAAAAAAAGATCACCAGGTTATGCTGGTGCTGGGAAGAAATCAACAGGTTATGCTGGTGCTGGGAAGAAATCAACAGGTTATGCTGTTGTTAGGAAAGGATCACCGGATTATGCCGTCGTCTGGGAAGGATCAACAGGTTATGTTGTTTCCAAGAGAAGATCACCGGGTTATACTGGTGTTGAGAAAACATCAATAAGTTATGTGGTTTCCGAAATAAGATCACCAAGTTATGCCGGTGTAGGGAAAAGATCAACATGTTATGATGTTGCCAAGAAAAGATCACCAGGTTATGCCGGTGTTGGGAGAAGATCAACAAGTTATGTTGTTGTCAAGAAAAGATCACCAGATTATGCTGGTGTCTGGAAAGGAAAAGAGATCACCAGGTTATGTCGGTATTTGGAAAAGGTCAACAGGTTATGCTGTTGTCAGGAAAATATTACTAGGTTATGCTTGTGTCTAGAAAGGTCAACAGGTTATGTTGTTGCCGGGAAAAGAGACCACCTGGTTATGCAGGTGTTTGGAAAAGGTCAACAGGTTATGCTATTGTCAGGAAAAAATTACCAGGTTATGTTGGTGTCTGGAAAGGTCAACAAGTTATGTTGTTGCCAGGAAAAGAGACCACCGGGTTATGCCGGTGTCTGGGAAAAATTCAACAGGTTATGCTGTTGTTAGGAAAAAATTACCAGGTTATGCTGGTGTCTGGAAAGGTCAACAGGTTATGTTGTTGCTAGGAAAAGAGACCACCGGGTTATGCTGGTGTCTGGAAAGGTCAACAGGTTATGTTGTTGCTAGGAAAAGAGACCACCGGGTTATGCTGGTGTCTGGGAAGGATCAACATGTTATGGTGTTGTCAGGAAAAAATTACCAGGTTATGCTGGTGTCTGGAAAGGTCAAAAGGTTATGTTGTAGCCAGGAAAAGAGACCATCAGGTTATGCCGGTGTCTGGGAAGAATCAACAGGTTATGCTGTTGTTAGGAAAAAAATACCAGGTTATGCTGGTGTCTGGAAAGGTCAACAGGTTATGTTGTTGCCAGGAAAAAAAACCATTGGGTTATGCCGGTGTCTGGGAAAGATCAACAGGTTATGCTGTTGTCAGAAAATGATTACCAGGTTATGCTGGTGTCTGGAAAGGTCAACAGGTTATACTGTTGCCAGGAAAAGAGACCATCGGGTTATGCCGACGTCAGGAAAAAGATCACCAAGTTATGCTGGTGTCTAGGAAATATCAATAGGTTATGCTGTTGTCAAGAAAAAGATCACCAGGTTATGCTGGCGTCTGGAAACATCAACAAGTTATGTTGTTGTCAGGAAAAGAGCACCGGGTTATGCTGGCGTCTAGAAAAAGGTCAACAGGTTATGTTGTTGCCAAGAAAGAGGTCACCAGGTTATGCTGGTGTCTGGAAAAGATCAACATGTTATGTTGTTGTCAGAAAAAAAAATCACCAGTTTATGCTGGTGGCAACTAGGGAGTGGGACCCTTAAGTTGGAAAAGGTGTAGCTAGAGATTGGAGACCCTATACTACTTTAGGTTTGAATTGTTTTCAACATCATTTCTTCTTTTCTCTTTTTTTTCATTTTATTTTCAGAGAATGAGTAAATGCGGGAAAGAATTTTTAGAGGGGACTTCCCTTTTTTTTTGGAATTGTCGCTGCAGAGCTACTTCTAGTCCTTGTACAGCTTCTTTTGGTTGCACCTGCTTCTTGCAAGGTTGCTTTCGGGTTGCACCTGTTTGCTATTTTTCAAACAAAGAAAAATTTTTCAGTTTGAAATGGTGGTTGGTTTTGCGGCCATGATTATTTCAGCCACTTGATCTCGGCCCGTCCTTTTGACGAAGTTCACAACCGCTTGCTTGATTGCTAGGGATTGGTTTCATCTCTAACCCCAGAGACCTTGGCTTTTCCAGGTTTTGCCATGGCGATCGGCCGCGTGGGACCCAACATTTTTGACTTTATTCTGCCTTTGTAAGTCTTTGACTTTTGACTTGTTTTTCCTTTGGACTTTCGAAGCATTGGGAAAATTTTGGCTCCTCAAATTTTGCTGCAACGGTTAATCGCGTGAGACTTAACCTTTCCAATCTTTATTTTTTTTTTTGATGCGTGGCTAAATTTCATGGTTTAACACATTATATGCCTTACATTTTATGTGCGTTAATGATAAAAACACACTTCTTATGTGCATAATGGAGTCTATTTCATGTGTAGGTTTATTGGAGATGGAAGTCGAGCTAAATGGATACAAATACGTCGAAGATACGCTCAAGAGGCGAAGAGGAGTGCATCGGGCTATAGCCGGGCGTTAGAGCCTTAGGCCAGGCCTAGCCTGGCGTTATCCTTGCGCCAGGGCCCAAACGCCAGCCTTGGCCAGGCGTTATCCAGGCGTTTGGCCTGTAACGCCTGGCCCCTGATCCGGTTAAATCCGAGTTTTGAAGAGTTTTAAGTGTTTCCCGGTTGGAATAGAAGTCTCCTACATGTTTAGGGTATATCCCAAACATATAAATAGACCCAAAAACATAACTTGAAGGGGAGGAATCCATTAAAGATAAGAAAAACCTGTAGATCACTACTCAGCAAAGCAGAAAAATTGATTTTTATCTCCTTATTTCATTACTCTGTAATTCAATTATGCAAGTTATTTTAGAATTGATTCTTATGAATATGAGTAGCTGATTTTCTTAATCTAGGGTTTTGGTGGAACCCGTTGGGGGACAAACTTATGATGATAATTAATCAAGTTATATGA
>MDKI01091808.1:0-19137 GCA_005239505.1 Nicotiana paniculata
TGATGATGTTATGAAACATGTACCTATGCACGACATGACATTCATATTCATATGCATGACGCTTAAAGTAATTTATGATTTGCAAAGCTATTCAGGCTTACATGTTGAGTCATGTGCTCTATATTTCTTCCATGTCTCTTGTGTACTTATTTATGTGCCTTAAATACTCGGTACATTATTCGTACTGACGTCCCTTTTGCCTGGAGACACTGTGTTTCATGCCCGCAGGTCCCGATAGACAGGTCGAGAACCCTCCAAGTAGGCTATCAGCTCAACGGAAGATGTTGGTGCGCTCCATTTTCTTCGGAGTCGCTTGTTTGGTTAGTATGATTTAGACGGGTATTGTTTGGTATGGAGGGACTCTATCCCGACCTTTATGACATTTATGTACTCTTAGAAGCTTGTAGACATACGTCTTATACGTGAAGGATTGTACGGCCTTGTCGGCCTATGTTTTGAGTTTATAAATGATTGTGTTGGCCTATTAGGCTCGTATGTCACGTGTATAAGATGATGTAATAAGAAATATACATTACGTTGGTACTCGGTCGAGTAAAGTACCAGATACCCGTCGCGGCCCATCGGTTTTGGTCGTGACATACAGAGTCAACCAAGCATTGAATCTCTCCTCTTTCCTAGAATCATCACCTCATTACTAACCAAACAATGGTATTTGTCCTTTAATATACTTCACATAATCTTATCGCACTGATCCTTGATCCGATAGTCTCGTCTCACCCCAGTATGAACTGCTCAAGGAACAAATTACCCCAGACATGACCAACAGTCTCACACGATGCCACAATGCGCCAGTAGGCCACAACTCGAACGCAATACATAAAGAAATCGAATTATGAAAGGAACTACTAAACTCATGCAATTAATGTGAACCTTCCTCCGAAAAGGGAACTTTACTCAACATCACACTGTTGCGGCGTGCAACCCGATCCAAATAACATACCCGTGGCGGCGTGCCACCCGATCCACACATGAAATTTACCTAAGGAGATACACACCGAGCTAAATTTCTCATTACCACAAAATACTGAATACTGGTCACAATCACGCTAAGTGCATAATACCATCCTAGGGAGACTGATAGAGCCATATGATACAAAACTCAAGCACACTTGAGGTGCGATATATATAATCTAAATCTCAAGAGCTATCTTGCTCACACAACATCATCACTATGCGAAAGTCTCAACACATAAGAAATTATCAAGCCGTTCCACAACTCACACGACACAACATAATATTTCATGAAATGGGCGGAGATGGAACAACATCTAATGATCTATACCCTTCTATGAGAAGAGCTATACTGAAATGAACACATCTGACTCATATAGAACCCGTAATCATATTTGAATCCATTCACAACCCTCAAGCCGATTCTGCTCGCACTGCACTAGACTGATAGCCTTACCTGGGTCCATATTAACCCACTTCCTCTCATAATACGCAAGAACAACCATCATAGTCGGGACAAACATCCCACAATCAACAACCAAATCAACCGAACGCCTTCCAGGCATAAATTCTCAAATAAGCAATATTACACTTCTTTATACTCAACCCAAATCTTCAATCCATTAAGTGACTACATGTCACACTCATACGATCATCCCGTGGTCACGCTCCCACAACCTTCCACACAAGGTAGCAAGTCTGCAAATCCACCACTGGCCACACTAACGTTGTAAAACAAATCAAGAACCCATAACTAGGGTGCAAAGCTTCTTTCAGCAAACACCGATCTCATATGACACTGAAAACAAAGCCAGCTTACTCTAAACATTCAAATCCCTTTTTCTTGCTCATCCGAGCTCATGACATCCTTGTCAACACCGAACCGCAACCTCGATCCTTACTTCTAGTTATATACTGTTTACCGCACCTAACATGCCAATATGAGATAGCGTAAGAATTCCATCATAACCTCTGAACCACTAATAAGGTGAACACTTCATCATATAGAAACCTGTTATCTACATCAATTCAAGAGAACTGCCACAACTCACGAGTGAATTCCCATAATCACAATACATGCAAATCCGTAAGGAATAGTCTATACAACCATAATCCTTTCGGGATCCGCCTACCCATGACAAGCCATAGTGCTTGAATGCTTCCAAATAAAATCTATCACGGCGAACGACAAACCTCGCACATACTGTCACAAATCACATGCATAACCTAATTACGCTGAAGGAACTGATCACTGCCCTAAATGTTCCCTTTCAACCATGGCTAGCCAATCTGTTTTATCCTAATTTATCCTTTACTTGACTTAGAAATAACAATAGCCTCATCCAAACATTGTGAACTCAAATCCTCCCTCCTCTTGAGCGACCTTATATCACGAGACCACATTGTATCCAAACCCATGAACCGTCTCATGCCCTCCTTGCTCGCGCATTCACATCTTCGACTGATATACCCATCCTGAAAACATCATGGAACATCTTGGGCCTCCTATCACAATCTGTTGCAAGGGCCGATCCTTCGCCATACTGCGGACACGAAAACCTTAAGCACCACATTCTTAACCTTTTGGATTCATTGGAAGCATTGCTGATGTAGCGACCCGGCTGGCCGTTCCGTGAGATTTACCCCATTTCCCCTATTTCTGCATTTGTTATGTATCGCTATCTTATTTTTGATGTGTTGGGTCAGTTGGTTTGGGTCCGGATTGGTTTTAATGAGAGTTTAGGCATTTAGCCTTTTAAAGTAGCCTAATAGTTGATAAAGTCAACTAAGAGTTGACTTATTGATAAACGACCTCGAAATGTGAAATTTTGGGCTGGAATAGCTTCGTTAGGTGATTTGGGACTTAGGAACGTGTTCAGAATATTTTTGTGATGTCCAGTGTAGAATTAGGCTTGAATCGGCGAAGTTAGTTTTTGGATATCAAGGTCAGAATGGAATTCCGGAAGTTGGAACAGGTCCGTAATGTCATTTTGGATATGTCTGCCAAATTTCAGATTAATCGGAGGTGTTTTGGTTGGTTTCGGCATAGTCGACGAATTTTTGAAGTTTCAAAGTTCTTAGGCTTGAATTTGATGCGAATTTGGTGTTTTAGTGTTGTTTTTGGTGTTACAAAGGCTCGACTAAGTTTGAATGATGTTATGGGATAGGTTAGCATGTTTTTTTGGGGCCCCGAGGGGCTCGAGATTGATTCGGATGGTTGACGGGAAATTGGAAAATCTGCTGTGTTGTTTGCTAGTGTTTTCGCACCTGCGAAAAGGGAGTTGCAGGTGCGATCACGCAGAAGCGGAAGGGGAAGTCGCAGGTGCGAGATTTTTTCTGTTAAGTTGGTTATCGAAGGTGCGCACCCTGGGACCGCAGGTGCGGGTCCGCAGGTGCGGAAATGACTGGGCAGAATAGTATAAAAGGACCCCCTCCGCGAAATTTATTTAATTTTCATCAATTTGCATGCGGGGGAGTCCATTGAAGAGGGTTTTGAGAGGAGATTTCCAGATTCTTCAACTAAGGTGAGTTCTTTGATTTGTTAATCCCGTTCCTATTCTATTTTTATTGAGATTAGGCTTGAAAATTTAAGGTTTTGGGTAAGGAAAGTTGGAAAAATGGGAGGAAAGGAATTGGTACTTCTTTTGAGGTGTTGGAATGGCAATTGTGGTCCGAATTTAGTGTTCTTGGTATGAATAGAATCGTGGGAGGACGAGGGTTCTAATGATGTAAAATTTTTTGGATTCCGAGTCGTGAGCCCGGGGCTCGGGTTTGGGCGAATTTCAATATTTTGTTTAATTTTGATGATTTTCGATTGGGTTGTGTTCCATGAGTATATTTTGATGATGTTAACTAATTTTTGGCTAGATTCGGAGCAATCGGAAGCCAATTTGAGGGGAAAAGGCATAGCGGACTAGTGTCGTGGCCCGGTAGAGGTAAGTAATGGTCTTAAATTTTGTCCTGAGGGTATGGAACCCCGGACTGCATATTTTCCCACTGATTTTGGAAATGGCGCACATGTCGGATGGCGAAAAATGTGGCGCGTACTAATTTTTGAATTGGACTAGGTCCTCTCCACGGCACCTATTGAGTTGCGCATTTACTCAAAACTTGTGTTAAATTATGTTTTAAAGAATTGTGAAATATTGGGCTATAAGCCGTTGGGGCCTCGTGCTAATCTGTTCAGACCCTTTGAGGGTGTTATACTGTTGTTTTCCTAATTACCTGTTGATGGTTTTTACTCAGCATCATTGTGCATACTGTTTTATTTGACACTCAACATGAATTACACCACTGAGATTAAACTGATGTTTTAGGTTGGGTACCCTATTTTTACTGATTCGCCCAAGGGGCTTTTCGAGTGGTTCCACCGAGTGTGGCCGAGGGCGAAGAGTGACGGTGAGGAGACTTTCAGGCCTTATGTTGATATTAGCGCTTGGGCTGAAGGAGTCCCTCCGGAGTCTGTACATACCCACAGTGAGCGCACCGAGTGCCGAGTGACGAGTGATGGGAGGCCGAGTGACGAGTGATTGGGAGGCATGAGTGACTGTGAGGTGCTGACGGATTGTGAGGAAATGCCCGAGGGGCTGTTTATGAAACATGTTTTCGCCCGAGGGGCTACTTATGATTTCACTACATTCATTGCATACTAAATCTTTGTTTTAAAGTTACTGAAAATGTGCATTGTTATAAGAAATTTTATGAAGTTGATTTTGAAGGCATGATGATTTCGTATATCTATGTATACTATTGGAAAGTAAGGCTGTGTATATTGTGACATTGATTTTATGTGATTCCTTGCTACTTAGACCTGATTTATCTCCATTACTACTGAGTTGGCGTACTCACATTAATCCCTGCACCTCTATGTGTAGATTCAGGAGCAGAGATCGAGCGCTAGCTTATATATATATCACAACGGAGTCGGATCGTGGGGGATATAGAGGTAGCTGCTCAGCGTTCGTAGCATCTCAGCTTTCCCTTCCTATTGTATTTAGCTTTGATTCGGAGTTTTGTATCTTATTACTTTATTTTGACTTTTCATTCGATTCTCATGACATGTTGGCTCCGAGTTTTAGGGATGGCAGTACTGTATATATAAAACTTGCCTATTATGTTAAGTAAACTCTCTGTATAGTGTTATGAATTGCTTGAAACTTAAAATGTGATTTTCAAAAGAAATTGTGAACGCGCGGTAGTCGGCTAGACTAATTCGACGATAGGCGCCATCACGGCCGGTTAGGATTTGGGGTCGTGACAGATTGGTATCAGAGCCCTAGGTTTCATAGGACTCAACGGTCATGAGGAGGTTTAGTAGAGTCTTGCGGATCGGTACAGAGACGTCTTTACTAATCTTCGAGAGGCTGCCAAACTTTTAGGAAACCTTCTATCTTTCTTGAACTCTATCGTGATGATCTATTGATTCTTGAAATCCGAACTTATGTTGTTTCATTCTCTCACAGATCGTGAGGACACGCCATACCGATTAGGGTGACCAGTCACCGGCTAGACCCGCGAGAGGTCGAGGCCGTGGTAGAGGTAGAAGGCCAGCCCGCGCAGCAGCCGGGGTAGTACCTCAGGATCCCCCTGCCGATCATGATCAGGTTCCCGCCGATGGTATCCCAGCGTGACAGGCTTAGGCACCAGCAATGCCTATGGTTATTCCGGGTCTTCAGGAGGCCCTGTCTCAGATATTGTCAGTATGCACCCGTTTGGCTCAGGCCGTTGCCATGTCTTCTTCTGCCACCACAGCTCAGGTCGGGGGAGGCAATCAGACTCCAGTTGCCCGGGCACCTGAGCAGGCTGCACAGGGTATTCAGGCACCGGGGCAGCCCCAGCTCAGCCAGCTGCTCCGGTTCAAGATTATGTGGTCCCAGATATGCTTGAGGACGAGCAGCGCAGGTTGGAGAGATTCAACAAACTTCAGCCTCCTACTTTTAGTGGTACAGAGGGAGAGTATGCCCAAGGATTTCTAGATAGGTGCCATAGGATACTGCGCACCGTGGGTATTCTGGAGACCAGTGGAGTCTCGTTTGTTACCTTCCAGTTTGCGGGTGCCACCTTTACTTGGTGGGAGTCTTTTGAGAGGCGTAGATTGTTTGGTTCGGCACCTCTTACCTGGTAGCAATTCTCCGATATCTTTTTGGAGAAGTATGTTCCTCACTCCCACAGAGAGGAGCGGCAGGCAGTTTGAGCAGTTGCGCCAGGGAGAGCTATCAGTCACTCAGTACGAGATGAGATTTTCCAAGTTGGCTAGGCATGCTTCTGAGATTATCCCTACTGATAGGGAGAGGGTGAGGAGGTTCGTTGATGGTCTTTCTTATCAGCTTCGGTTGTTTATGACCCGAGAGAGTATATCGGGTGCTTCTTTCAAGCAGGTTGTTGACATAGCTCGAGACATCGAGTCTATTCACCTCCAGGAGAGGGAGGAGAGGGAGGCTAAGAGGCCTCGTGGTTCGGGAAGTTCCAGTGGTGCTCCCTTCAGGGGACAGTTTCAGCAAGGTAGGGGCTGTTCATTCAGGCCACCTCAGTCAGGCCGCCTATCTTATAGTGGTGCATCATCGGGGTAGGGTCCCCGTGGTTTTCAGTTAGGCCGTACTTCTTTTGGTGACCTCCCAGCTCAAAGTGCAGCTCAAGCACCTCCAGTTCACGGTTCATCTATACAGGAGTCTCTCAATGGTCGTACAAGTGCTAGGGGTTTCTATCAGTTCCCGCCTCCAGCTCTGGGTAGTTGTTTTGAGTGTGGAGAGTTCGAGCACGGGTGGAGGCAGTGTCCCCGCCGTTCTGGTGGATCTTCTTAGTAGAGGGGCCAACCCTCGACTTGAGCTCCAGTCACTTCACTGCGCGCCCAGTCAGCCAGGGGTGGCGGTCAGTCAGCTAGAGGCCGCCCTAGAGGGGGAGGTCGAGCAGAGGGAGGTCAGGCTCGTATGTATGCATTTCCATCCAGGCCGGATGCTATGGCCTCAGATGCCATGATTGCAGGTATTGTTTCAGTCTGTTGCCGTGATGCCTTGGCTTTATTTGACCCTGATTCCACATATTCCTATGTTTCTTCATATTTTGCCGGTTTTCTAGATATGCCCCGTGAGTCTCTAGTTACCTCTGTTCATGTGTCGACTCCGGTGGGCGATACTGTTGTCGTGGACCGTGTGTATCGGTCGTCCACTATATCTATTGGGGGTTTGGAGACCCGAGTGGACCTACTGTTGCTCAGCATGGTCGATTTTGACGTGATATTGGGCATGGATTGGTTATCTCCGTGCCATGCTGTTCTTGATTGTCACGTTAAGACTGTGACCTTAGCTATGCCGGGGTGTCCGAGGGTTGAGTGGAGAGGTTCTTCCGACTATATGCCTAGCAGGGTGATTTGTTACCTGAAGGCTCAACGCATGGTGGAGAAGGGGTGTTTATCTTATTTGGCCTTTGTGAGGGATGTCAGCGGTGAGACTCCCGCTATTGATTCAATTGCTGTAGTCCGTGATTTTCCGGATGTGTTTCCTACAGACCTGCCATGTATGCCACCTGGCATGGATATTGATTTTGGTATTGATCTAGTGCCAGGCACTCAGCCTATTTCTATTCCACCATATTGTATGGCACCAACGGAGCTAAAGGAATTGAAGGAGCTGCTTCAGGAGCTCCTGGATAAAGGGTTCATTTGGCCTAGTGTGTCACCTTGGGGTGCACCAGTGTTGTTCGTTAAGAAGAAGGATGGGTCCGGGCGTATATGTATTGACTATCGGCAGTTGAATAGGGTTACGGTGAAGAACTGGTATCCCTTGCCCCATATTGATGACTTGTTTGACCAGCTTCAGAGAGCCAGAGTGTTTTCCAAGATTGATTTGAGATTTGGGTACCATCAGTTGAGGATTCGGGATTCTGATATTCCGAAGACCGCTTTCAGGACCAGGTATGGTCATTATGAGTTTTGGTTATGTCATTTGGGTTGACGAATGCCCCAGCTGCGTTCATGCCATCGATGAACAACGTGTTTCAGCCATATCTTGATTCCTTCTTCATTGTGTTCATTGATGACATCCTGTTTTATTCTCGTAGCCAGGAAGAACATGCTCAGCATTTGAGAGTTGTGTTGCGGAGATTGAGGGAAGAGAAGCTTTATGCGAAATTCTACAAGTGTGAGTTTTGGCTGGGATCGGTAGCTTTCTTGGGGCACCGTGGTGTCTAGTGAGGGGATTCAGGTTGATCCAAAGAAGATAGAGGCGGTGCAGAGTTGGCCCAGATTGTCCTCAACTACAGAGATTAGGAGTTTCCTTGGTTTGGCGGGGTATTACCGTCACTTTATGGAGGGATTCTCTTCAATTGCTTCGCCTTTGACTAGATTGACCCAGAAGGGTGCTCTATTCAGATGGTCTGATGAGTGTGAGGAGAGCTTTCAGAAGCTCAAATCAGCACTGACTACAACTCTAGTATTAGTTTTGCCTGCTGGTTCGGGTTCTTACACAGTTTATTGTGATGCTTCTAGAGTTAGCTTGGGAGCGGTATTGATGCAGGACGGTAGGTTGATTGCCTACATGTCCAGATAGCTAAAGGTGCATGAGAAGAACTATCCAGTGCACGATCTCGAGTTAGCTGCCATTGTCCATGCCTTGAAGATTTGGCGGCATTATTTGTATGGAGTGCAGTGTGAGATTTTCACTGATCACCGCGGTTTGCAGTATCTGTTGAGGCAGAAGGACTTGAATTTGCGTCAGAGGAGATGGTTAGAGCTCCTCAAGGATTATGATCTCACTATCTTATATCATCCGAGGAAGGCCAATGTAGTGGCCGATGCCTTGAGTCGTGGAGCAAAGAGTTTGGGGAGTTTAGCTTACCTTCCAGTACCAGAGCGGCCATTAGCTCTTGATGTTCAAGACTTAGCAGGTCATTTGGTGAGATTGGATTTATCAGAGCCTCCGAGGGTGTTGTCTTGTGTAGCCTTCAGGTCTTCTCTCTATGATCAGATTAGAGCACGCCGGTATGATAATCCACATGTGCTTGTTCTTCAGGACAAGGTACGTCACGGTGATGCTAGGGATGTGGTTATTGGTGATGATGGGGTCATGAGGATGCAGGGCCGGATTTGCGTGCCCAATGTAGATGGACTTCGAGATTTGATTCTAGCAGAGACTCATAGTTCGCGGTATTCCATCCATCCGGGTGCCATGAAGATTTATCAGGACTTGAGGTAGCATTATTGGTGGATGAGAATGAAGAAGAATGTCGTGGAGTTTGTTGCTCGGTGTCTCAACTGACAGCAGGTTAAGTATGAGTACCAGAGACCTGGTGGGTTGCTTCAGAGGTTTGATATTCCGGAGTAGAAGTGGGAGCGGATCACCATGGACTTCGTAGTTGGGCTCCCACAGACTTCGAGGAGATTTGATGCTATATGGGTCATTGTGGATCGGCTGACCAAGTCTGCGCACTTCATTCCTGTTGGTACTACGTATTCATCGGAGAGGTTAGCTGAGATTTATATCAGGGAGATTGTCCATTTGCATGGGGTTCTAGTTTATATCATTTCTGACAGAGGCACTCAGTTCACATCTCAATTTTAGAGAGCCGTGCAGAGTGAGTTGGGTACTCAGGTTGAGTTGAGCACAGCGTTTCATCCTCAGACCGACGGGCAGTCGGAGCGTACCATTCCGATTTTGGAGGACATGTTGCGTGCTTGTGTGGTTGACTTGGGTGGTTCATGGGATCAGTTTCTGCCACTAGCGGAGTTTGCATATAATAACAGCTATCAGTTGAGTATTCAGATGGCCCCGTATGAGGCTTTGTATGGTAGGAGGTGTAGGTCTTCGGTTGGTTGGTTTGAGCCGGGCGAGGCTAGGCTATTGGGCACAGACTTGGTTCAGGATGCTTTGAGTAAGGCAAAGTTGATTCAGGAGCGGCTTCGCACAACACAGTCTAGGAAGAAGAGTTATGCGGACCGAAAGGTCCGGGATGTGTCTTTCATGGTTGGGGATAAGGTTTTGTTGAAGGTGTCACCCATGAAGGGTATTATGAGATTCGGAAAGAAAGGGAAGCTGAGTCACAGGTTCATTGGGCCATTTGAGGTCCTTCAGAGGATTGGGGAGGTGGATTATACGCTTGCTATGCCCCCCAGTTTATCGAGTATTCATCCGGTATTCCATGTTTCGATGCTTCGGAAGTATATTGGTGACCCTTCCCATGTTTTGGACTTCAACACGATTCAGCTCAAGGGTGATATGTCATATGAGGTAGAGCTAGAGGCTATTTTGGGTCGACATGTCAGGAAGCTGAGGTCCAAGGATATAGCTTCAGTGAAGGTTCACTGGAGAGGGCAGCCGATGGAGGATGCCACCTGGGAGACCGAGCGGGAGATGCGAGACATATATCCTCACTTATTCGAGGCTCTAGGTTTTTTTCTAGACCCATTCGAGGATGAACATTTGTTTAAGAGGGGGAGGATGTAACGACCCAGCCGGCCGTTCCATGAGATTTACCCTATTTCCCCTATTTCTGCATTTGTTATGTATCGCTATCTTATTTTTGATATGTTGGGTCAGTTGGTTTGGGTCCGGATTGGTTTTAATGAGAGTTTAGGCATTTAGCCCTTTAAAGTAGCCTAATAGTTGAGAAAGTCAACTGAGAGTTGACTTATTGTTAAACGACCTCGGAATGGAAATTTTTGGCTCGAATAGCTTCATTAGGTGATTTGGGACTTAGGAGCGTGTTCGGAATATTTTTGTGATGTCCGGTGTAGAATTAGGCTTGAATCGGCGAAATTAGTTTTTGACGATTTTCGGTCGGCAGTGGAAATTAGGATATCAAGGTCGGAATAGAATTCCGGAAGTTGGAACAGGTCCGTAATGTCATTTTGGATATGTCTGCCAAATTTCAGATTAATCGGAGGTGTTTTGGTTGGTTTCAGCGTAGTCGGCAAATTTTTGAAGTTTCAAAGTTCTTAGGCTTGAATTTGATGAGAATTTGGTGTTTTAGTGTTGTTTTTGGTGTTCCGAAGGCTCGACTAAATTTGAATGATGTTATGGGATAGGTTGGCATGTTTGGTTGGGGCCCCGAGGCGCTCGGGATTGATTCGGATGGTTGACGGGAAATTGAAGTGGATTTTAGAAAATTGGCTGTGCTGTTTGCTGGTGTTTTCGCACCTGCGAAAGGGGAGTCGCAGGTGCGATCACGCAGGAATGGAAGGAGAAGTCGCAGGTGCGAAGTATGGATGTGTAGGAGAGGTCCGCAGGTGAGATGTGTTTGCCGCGCTTGCGATGTCGCAGGTGCGTGAGGTTGGTCGCAGGTGCGAGATTTTGTCCGCTAAGTTGGTTATCGCAGGTGAGCACCCTGGGACCGCAGGTGCAGGTCCGTAGGTGCAGAAATGACTGGGCAGAATAGTATAAAAGGACCCCCTCCGCGAAATTTATTAAATTTTCATCAATTTGCATGCGGGGGAGTCCATTGAAGAGGGTTTTGAAAGGAGATTTCCAGATTCTTCAACTAATGTGAGTTCTTTGATTTGTTAATCCCGTTCCTATTCTATTTTTATTGAGATTAGGCTTGAAAATTTAAGGTTTTGGGTAAGAAAAGTTGGAAAAATGGGAGGAAAGGAATTGGTACTTCTTTTGAGGTGTTGGAATGGCAATCGTGGTCCGAATTTTGTGTTCTTGATATGCATAGAATCGTGGGAGGACGAGGGTTCTAATGATGTAAAAAATTTTGGATTCCGATTCGTGGGCCTGAGGCTCGGGTTTGCCCGAATTTCGAGATTTTGTTTCATTTTTATGATTTTCGATTGGGTTGTGTTCCATGAGTATATTTTGATGATGTTAACTAATTTTTGGCTAGAGTCGGAGCAATCAGGAGCCAATTTGATAGGCAAAGGCATAGAGGACTAGCGTCGTGGCCCGATACAGGTAAGTAATGGTCTTAAATTTTGTCCTGAGGGTATGAAACCCCGGACTGCATATTTTCCCATTGATTTTGGAAATGGCGCACATGTCGGATGACGATAAATGTGGCGCGTACTGATTTTTGGATTGGACTAGGTCCTCTCCACGAAAACTATTGAGTTGCGCATTTACTCAAAACTTGTGTTAAATTATGTTTTAAAGAACTGTGAAATATTGCGCTATAAGCCGTGTTTGGGGCCTCGTGCCGATTTGTTCAGACCCTTTGAGGGTGTTTTACTGCTGTTTTACTCACTAACTGTTGATGGTTTTTACTCAGCATCATTGTGCATACTGTTTTATTTGAAACTCAGCATGACTTACACCATTCAGATTAAACTGATGTTTTGGGTCGAGTACCCTGTTTTTACTGATTCGCCCAAGGGGCTTTTCGAGTGGTTCCACCGAGTGTGGCCGAGGGCCAAGAGTGATGGTGAGGTGCTGAGTGTGGCCGAGGTCCAAGAGTGATGGTGAAGAGGCTTTCAGGCCTTATGTTGATATTAGCGCTTGGGCTGAAGGAGCCGCTCCGGAGTCTACACACCCCAGTGAGCGCATCGAGTGCCGAGTGACAAGTGATGGGAGGCCGAGTGACGAGTGATTGGGAGACATGAGTGACTGTGAGCTGCTGTTGGATTGTGAGGAAATGCCCGAGGGGCTGTTTATGAAACATGTTTTCGCCCGAGGGGCTACTTATGATTTCACTACATTCATTGCATACCAAATCTTTCTTTTAAAGTTACTGAAAATGTGCATTGTTTTAAGAACTTTTATGAAGATGATTTCGAAGGCATGATGATTTCGTATATCTATGTATACTATTGGAAAGTAAGGCTGTGTATATTGTAACATTGATTTTATGTGATTCCTTGCTTCTTAGACCTGATTTATCTCCATTACTACTGAGTTGGCGTACTCACATTACTCCCTGCACCTCTATGTGCAGATTCAGGAGCATATATTGAGCGCTAGCTTATATATATATATATATATATATATATATATATATATATATTGCAGTGGAGTCGGATCGTGGGGATATAGAGGTAGCTGCTCAGCGTTCGCAGCATCTCAGCTTTCCCTTCCTATTGTATTTAGCTTTGATTTGGAGTTTTGTATCTTATTACTTTATTTTGACTTTTCATTAGATGCTCATGACATGTTGGCTCCGGGTTTTAGAGATAGCAGTACTGTATATATAAAACTTGCCTATTATGTTAAGTAAACTCTCTGTATAGTGTTATGAATTGCTTGAAACTTAAAATGGGATTTTCAAAAGAAATTGTGAACGCGCGGTGGTCGGCTAGCCTAATTCCACGATAGGCGCCATCACGGCCGGTTAGGATTTGGGGCCGTGACAGCTGAGAGTCACCCACTCTGGCTTGGTCCCGAATATAATCAACTCTAAGGCTTCGCTGGCACCTGAACACCCATCTTGATAAATAACCCGACTGAATCCCTTCCCTTGTAAATTACCTCTGTACTAAGCATAAATCATGAATCTTTCCAAAGCCTAAACCTGATTCAATAAGTCCAACCCTGCACACCTTTATCAAATCCCATGCTCAATTACTATTCTACTCCTTTCCCCTTAGCTGCAATAACTTTCCAATATGCCGATAATCCGCAACCACATGAGAAGATAATCCTGCAACCCAATCACAGGCGGTGGGACTCTCCCACTTAGCCCGAAATTGCTCCTTGCACCACTCTGGACCGCACCAAACTTCTTTCTCCATTGCTAACATGATCTTGCTCAACCAACCCGTCAAATTCTTCTAAATTCTCCTGCTAGCATTCCATGAATACTCTATTTCTCTAGCATCACTCACTTATTCGGCCTCCCACCAAATAGCCACTAGAATTCCTCGTAGAAACTTGCCAAGCGCACGACCACTACCCTGCTCACAGGAGATAACCCACCTGTGGAGATTACCAACTGACACCTTCCAACGAATTTGTACTGCACAATATTTACGACATCAATACTCCGTCCTACGCCCATCCTCATTTACCAACTTTACCAGTCTGTCCGCTCCTCATGGACATCTAC
Source organism: Nicotiana paniculata (assembly GCA_005239505.1). Lineage (NCBI taxonomy): Eukaryota > Viridiplantae > Streptophyta > Magnoliopsida > Solanales > Solanaceae > Nicotiana > Nicotiana paniculata. The sequence goes on from MDKI01091808.1 coordinate 13,942, forward strand.
TAAAAGCGCGACAACATCTTCTAATTCACCACTACATTGCATCCTTCTTCATCCCATCTAACCTTCCGCCGAAATAACCAATATTTCAATTTAAGTCTGTGGACCCAATTATCGTTCACTAACATTCCCAAATCACTCCAAAATTCCCCTAAAGAGGTGTATCTATCTTACCACCATATGCTACGCTGCCACTCTCCCACTTTGGTTAAACTCACTCCTGCAAGAAAATACCTGATAACCTTTTCTTACACCTGGCCTTTTATAATTTTAACCATCACCTGACACTTCCCACGTGTCCTTCCTCATGCCTTGCTGTCCAGCCGTAACCTTAGGCCAATAACTATCTTTGTAGCTCTTAAATCAGCAGATCACCACAACTTCGAACCTTTCTGGAGATCATCTTTCTTGAGTCGCCTTTATTAGAAATACTTATTCAGTCCTAAACCACTGCACACCACGATCTTTGACAACCGCTTCTTCAATTTTACTTCACAACACTCTGACCCAATGCGACCGAAGAAACTATAACACCGACGAACTTAACATATTCTATTCGATCAAAAACAAAGATACCACATCACAAATGAAATCTCCACCTTACTTGAAAACACCAAGTCTTATTACTTCATCACCCAAACTTGAACAGTTATAGTTCAATTGCCTTTGCTCCGCCGGAAATCAACTACCGGAACCCCGGAATCACGCTCTACGAAGACTTCCTCTCAAGTCATTCACTGCCCCGACTTGTGGGCAAGCATCCCACCATCACATCAACATCGCGCGGTAATCAATCATAAACATCATAACCACCTGAGCATAGCCTCAAAGCCCTCAGAAACACAGCTACTGAGCTGAAACAACATATTATCCTTCCGTAGAGCGACAACAATAGCTCCAACCAACTACGCAAGGAAAATCATCACTCACCATATCTGTAGCACAATTATGATTCCTCAAATTCCCGATTCATAGAAAGTGCTTCATGACGCTTAAGATGGAATATGAAGAAACGTAGGTATAAGCCTTAAAGGGAATCAAACCGCACGATGAGGAATCAAGAAGGGAAGTACTCCTAACAGCCCTGCAACCTCTCGAAGATAAGTACAGACGTCTTCGTACTGATCCGCAGGACTCTACTAGACTTTCTCATGACTCGTGAAACCTAAGGGAAACTAGTGCTCTGATACCACGTTGTCATGACCCAAAATCCTCTAAGGTCGTGATGGCGCCGGACACCAATGTCGGGCAAGCCAACACAAAATAGTTAAATTAAATTCCTATTTTAACGTTTGAAATCTTTATTACGTTTCATTTCATTACATAATAAGTGAATAAAAATCCGTTTAAATAAAATACATTCCAAACTCATCCCAGAACCCGGTGACACAAGTGCATGAGCAAATTTCTAAGAATTATACATATGCTACAATACTTGTCCGGAGGACAAACTGGACAAGGAATTTCAAATAAAATACAATACATCTGAGGGAGACTCTGTCGGCTGTGGGTCGTCTCTAGATGGTGCAACTCATCTAAGTCTCCAATTCAGCCGCATCACTACGTCAATCAGGGCCACTATCTATGAATGTACCTGTGCAATAAGAATGTACAACAAGTGTAGTATGGGTACGAAAACAACGTGTACTCAATAAGTATCCTGCCTAACCTCGAAGAGGTAGTGACAAAAGGTCAAATTTGACACTTGCTAGAGGTCAATTTAATAAAATCAAGAGCGATACTAAGCATGGATATCATAGGCAATTTAGCTAGTAGTGACAGGAAATAGCAGCTTCTTTCACATGTAATATTCTTAAATCCTCATCATTTTAGTTGACAATTTAAAATTTCCAGGGCAGTAATCAGGAAAATCGCCGAAAATACGTAGCATATATCATGCGCAAGCAATGCCGAGGGTCGAACGACGCGAAGCAACAATAGTAAAATGTGCACCGCCGAAGGGTCGAACGACTCGAACCATAGATGCATCTATTACACCGCTCGCGAATCGATCATGTGACGCGGTCATATATAAATAATAGAGTTACCCTGCTCGCGAATCATACATGCGACTCAAGTACTCATAAATACAGATATTCGCACAATAAATTCACATTTTATCAGGAAAATAGTTACTCAAGGAAGTGATTAAATTCTCTTTTAATGGACACGAAGATGGTATTTAAATATTTTCTTGAAATTCATTTGCCAAGTTTGATAAGGTTTTAAATATTATAAATTTATCCGTAATGTTACAAGTATGGCAAATAAAACATGCTTTATCGGGAAAACAATTATCCCAGGAAAAATAAATTCTCTTTCTAGATGATTAAGGAAAATAAACTTCAAACTTCTTAGGTATTCAGTTACTAATTCGATAATATTAACAGTCTAATTTCATTAGCATAATTACAAGTACAACATGTAAGGCATGCTAGTGGGTCCTAGACTACCCAGACACAAGCATGATAGTAGCTACGCACGGACTCCCGTCCCTTCGTGTGTACGTAGCCCCCACAAATAGTAGCACATATTCGATTGGTTCGCCTATGGGGACAATTCCCCCCACAAGGTTAGAAAGGAGACTTACCTCGCTCCGAAGATTCACAACCGGCCTCCAAGCCCTTTAGACGACTCAAATTGATGTACAACGCCAAAACTATCCAAATAACGGGCAAACCAATGAAAATATACTCTAATACTTATAACAATTCAATTCATACAAATTCCTAACTCCGATAGGAAAGTTGACCAAATTGCCCTCGGGTCCATGCGCCCCGATTCCGAAATTTCCAGAAGATAAACTCTACCCATACCCTCACTAACTCAAATATACAATTTACTCTATTTTCTGCTCAAATTCGTGGTCAAAATCCAAGAATGTAAATTCTAAGTTTTTCTTCAAATTTCAAACTTTTTCCACAATTTTTCATGTTCAAATCTATTTATAAACCTTGTATTTAACTTGGAATGAGTAGAAACAACTTACCTTGACATAGATGACGAAAATCCCCTCCTGAAGCCCTCCAAGAATTTCCCAAACAAGAGAAAACTGAGAAGAAATGCACAAAACTCGTCTATTAAAACACTTCACTGCCTCCAGTCCTTCCGCAACTGCGGTGACTACACCCGCACCTGCGAGCCCGCAGATGCGACCAAACTCTCGCACCTGCGGCTTCCGCATTCCCCAGCCGCCTCTGCACCTGCGTTGCCTCGTCCGCATCTGCCCCTTCGCAGATGCGGAAATAACCTCGCACCTGCGGCCCCCAGCCAAGCCATCCTTTTCTGCTTTTACGACACCCTAGCCGCACCTGTAGTGTCGCACCTGTGGCACCTCACCTGCGGTGCCGCATCGCCAAAACCTCGCAGGTGCGGTCACATCAGATGGCAACAACCTCAGCTTTCTCTCAACACCTATTTTTATCCGTTAACCACCCGGAATCCACTCGAGGTCCCCGGGACCCTGTCCAATTACACCAACCTGCTCCAAAACATAATGCGGACCTGCCCGAGGCCTCAAATCACATCAAACAATGCCAAAACCATGAATCGCATTCAAATTCGAGCTTAATGAACTTTAGAATTTCCAACTTCTATATTCGATGCAGAAACCTATCAAGTCACGTCCGATTGACCTCAAATTTTGCATACAAGTAACATTCAACATTATGGACCTGCTCCAACTTTTGGAATCGCATTCCGACCCCGATATCAAAATTTCCACTTCCGATCGGATTTCTCAAAAACCTTCAAATTTCTAAATTTAGCCAAAGGATTTAAAAATAACCTACGGTCCTCCGAATTCACTTCTGATCACGCTCCCAACTCCAGAATCACCATACTGAGCTATTCCCAGACTCAGAATCCCAAACGGAAATCAATATCACGTAAATGCACTTCAACCGAGACTTATGAAATTTGTTCTAAAATGCTGACTTGTACCATATGCGCTGAAACGCTCCCGGGTCATCCAAAACCCGATCAAAATATACGCCCAAGTCCGAAATCATCATACGAACCTACTGGAACCTTCAAATCCTTATTCTGAGGTCATTTACTCAAAAATCCAATCTTAGTCGATCCTTCCAACTTAAGGCTTTTGAAATGAGAATTTTTTTTCTTCAAATTGACTCTAAACTTCCCAAAATTCAATTCCGACCACACCTACAAGTAATAACACCTGAATGAAGATGCTCATGACCTCAAACTGCTGAATAACGCACTCGAGTTCAAAATGACTGGTTGGGTCGTTACAACAAACCCAGATCTGTGTTCCAATGATCCCGGGAGGTCCGTAGTAACTGAATTCCGAGGTCCTAGCCTTAGAAATCAATTTTTAAAGAAAATTATTTTGCTGGATTTTCAATGAAATAAAGAAATGAATTAATGTTTGGACCATTGGTATCATGCCTGTATTTTGGTTCCGGATCTCGATACAAGTTTGTTATGATATATAAGTCTTAACTATGAAATTTGGTAAGAATCAGAGTTGATTTGGCGTGATTCGGACTTGTGTGCATATTTTCTTTAGAGCCCTGAGGGATCGGGTGAGTCTTGGGTAGGCTTCAGGATGTTTTGAACTTATAAAAATCCAGTGTAATAGATATTCTGGTGCACTGGTGCGTTCCTCTTCGCAATCGCGAAGGTAAAATTTACGGAGGGTCATTTTGTTCTTCGCGAACACGAAGAATTGGTGGGGTACTGATACGTGGCTAGAATTCATGATTTTTAGCATTTTATACCTTGCATTTTATGTGCTTTAATGATAATAATACACGTCGTATGTGCCTAATGGGGTTTATTTAATGTGTAGGTGAAGTGGAGATGGAAACGGAGCTAAAAGGATGCAAATACGTCGAAAGATACGCGAAAGGAGACACCCGGGCGATAGCCGGGCGACGGAGCCAAACACCCTGACCCTACCTGGCGTTATCCAGGCGTTTGGGATGAAACGCCAGCCCTAGCCTGGCGTTAGCCAGGCATTTTGGTCCAAACTCCAGGGTCCCCAGTCGGCCAGAAACCGAGTTTTGAATGGTTTAAGTGTTTTCTAATTGAAATAGAAGTCTCCTACACGGTTAGGGTTCACCCTAAACCTATAAATAGACTCCTAAAACACAACATTGGGGGATTTTTGATGGATCATTGAAGGGGATTTGATGGATCATTGAAGGGGATTGAAAGATTGAAGTGGAGGAACAC